>JAJQQW010001566.1:0-10000 GCA_025583905.1 Ia io
AAAAACCCTAACAGGAATCCCACCAATTAAAAAAAAAAAAAACTACTAGGGAACTTGTATAAAAGCAACATTCGGCTAAAGTAGCAGGGGATACAAAATTAATATCCCAGAAAAGAACAACATTGCAAGGCAAACTTTTATTTCCACCAATTTAAATCTCTCTTGGAAAGGTGAGAAAACTTAAAAAAAAAATCCCTTGTATTATTTGCAAAAAATAAAAATCTAAGTACAATAAGCAAATGTTAGGAAATTTAATTTATCCAGGGAGGTTTAAAAATTAAAAAGACCTTTGTACTCGGAAGAAAAAAAAAAACACTACTGGGGACCATTTGAAAAAAAAAAGGGAGATAGAGGAAGAAGGCTTACAACTAAGTTGGGAAAGTGGGGAAATTATACCGTGTATTCATGGATTTGGAAAATGAGGTAACATGTTCATTAAAAATGGTCTATTTATTACCCAAAAAGCAATTCTTTAAAAAATTCTACAAAGATTTTCATTGCACTTCCCCTAATAAAAATTTACCAATGACATATTTTTCCACAGATTTCTAGAAAACAAATAACCTCCAAAAAATGTAATTGGAAACAAAGAAAGACCCCCGAAAACAGCTGCGGGATAATCTTGGAGAAGACAGAAAAGGAGAAACAAAGTTGGGAGGGTATTGTCGCTAAAAGGGGACAAATATTCAGGTTTAGAACTTACAAAGCCTTGGTTTTATTGTTCAGTTTAATCAAAAACCAGGGGCTGGCCCCACGTGGTATAAGGGGGATTAGGCATATAAATCAACAATGGGAACAGAAGCGGAGGAAAACCCCGGAAAATCGGACCCCATGGCCCATTATGCTTCAATTAATATTTTGGGGGGGACAAATGAGGGGCAAAGGGGCAACACCAAGAGCATTATACGGGGAGTAAAGGAGTTTCCTTCCAAAAGAATGGGTTTTGCTGGGAAAAATTAGGGGGAACAGGTATGTGGCAAAATAAACAAAATAATGAAACAACCTAGATCCCCCACCAACTTTACCACCCAAATTACACAAGGAATAAACTTTAAAAAACATGGAAAATTTATTAAAAAGAGAGACTTAAAACTGTTAAGTCATGGAAAAAACCATATAAAAAATCCTGGAAGGAAAATTATAGGCAAGGCAAAAAAAACATTCAGGGACATTCTCCTATAAGCAGGTAATTTTAACCAAAAATAAATCACCGAGGGCACAGAGGGAGGAAGAGAAAAACAAAGGGAAAAAATAAAAAATAATTAAATCGTGAACATATACTTAAAAAAGATTTTTCTGCCAACAGTCTTTAAATAAAAAACCAGCTTCATAAAAATTGGGCTAAACAACAAGGGGAAGGGAAAAAAACGCACACTTTTTGGGAGGGAGAAACATATTTTTTGTCCAATGATACATTGTCTGGGAGGGGGGTTACAATTTACACAAAAATTTATTTTTTTAAAGTACTCCATTTTACAACTTATACAAAAAGGAAGGACAATCTAATTTTTAAAAATGGGCCATGTGGGGGACCTGATATAGGGGGTGGGAACCACTTGTACCACCAAATAGAGGGACCATTACCAAATTAATGGCCAAGGAAGGGGGGAAAGGATGACTTGAAAAAAAATGCTCACAAACAATCTCTTTTGTGCAACCTTTTCTTAAGTACATGATTTGAACTAAACATCAAGTGTGAATTTCAATTTCCCCTTTTGGTCCAGTCGTATTCACATTGTATATTTTACTTTAGGTTACACTACTGTGCCTAAATAGGGTCCACTTAATAGCCATTTGTGTAATCAGATCACCAAAAAAACTGTTCAGGTTATCCACAGTGCCGATTGTTTGAAGGCAACCCCTGGTAAAAAAACCCGGTTAGTAGCCTAATTGCTATTATTTTTCCACCATTGGCCGACGGTTCCGTTCAATCCTCAGGTTTCATTTCTCATTTACGTAGGCATTCTTTCAATCTCACATTCCCATCCATAAGAAAGGTTTGATGCGTTTGGATTGAAGTTACAAATATATTTGAGGAGGGGGAGTACCACAATTTCACATTATAACTTTTCATCCTACCCAACTGTTTTATACTAGAGGGGGCCCAGTGCATGGGATTGAATCATTTTTGGCAACGTGTAGGGTCCCCCTTTTACACGCTTTCGGCTTTGTGATTCGCGGGGTTCTTTGGAAGGGCTGGCGTTAGCTGGTCCGCTGGTTAGCAACAGGCCTTTTCAGGGGGAAAGCCTCCGGCGAGGCGGGAAAAAGCTTCCGAAAGGGCCTGGGGTGTGACGGGGAAGGCCAGAACAAAGGCACCCCAGCTACCATGCTTTTTTTGATGGGGGGGTCCGTGTTGGGGGCCAGGGAACGTGGGAGAGTCACTTGCCCCTTAGGATGGGGGGGGGGGGCCCTTTCTGTTTCCCGCAAGGCACGGGGGGTCCTTTGCCGGGGGGCCCAATCGGGGGGCATTTGACCCCCGGGGCCACCCCCGGAGAAGGTTTTCCGAGCCCCCTGCCGCCTCCCCTCTGGGCCCAGTCGTGGGCGGTAAGCAGAGTGATGGTTAATTTACCAAATTACCATTTTTTATTTAAGGCAGGATTGTTATAAAATTAGTGCTGAGTTTTATTGGTTACTTCTTAACTGTGGGGCTGGAGTATAACTTAGTATATAAATTAAACTTTATGTTTTAAAAGGTATGTATTTTTATTAACAGGGGTAAAAAAACATAAAGTTTATATAAGGGTTCCAGTATCTATCTGCATTTCCAGGGCATTCTAATGGACCCCCCAGGAGGATAAGGGGGGGGACTTGCTGTATTTCCATTTCTTTGAGGCAAAATAGGGGGCCTTATTTTTCTTAGAATTTAAAAAAAATTGAGGCTGTAGTTTTATTTTGGGGGGGGACAAAAAAATTCACAATCCCCAGTTTTGGTCTCACCCAAAAGTGGGAAGGGGGCAATTTAGGCCCGAAAGTTTTAGAATGTCATTTAATGTTCTGAAAAATTTTTTTTTTGTTGGCCCCATTGGTTAAAATCGGGTTTTTTTTTTAAAAAAAGGCTTGTGGGGGGACAATTGGGGATCCAAATCCACCTTTCTGGGATTTTATGAGATTTGCTTTAAATGGGGACAGAATAGCTTGGGGTGAAGCAAATAACAGGAAGCCATTTTTTAAGGGAGGTCTTAGGATCGGAAATTCACAGATTTCACAAACCCAGCCTGTGAGGTTTTTGGAAGGAAGTTGGTGATTTGGTTGACTATTTTTGCTTGCCAAGCATAAAATTGCAAGATCTTAACCAAGGGTCATTCTAAAATTGTTTTGGTAGATTGAAATTTCCATTTTGGCCTTGGGAAAAAAGGGAGGTTTTGATGGGGGCTAGGTTTAGTTTTTTTTTTTAATAACCTTTAAAAATCTCAAAGGCAAAAATAGAACTAAATACTTTTTATTTTTTAAAGTGATGGGTGAAATATCTGATAAAAAATTGTATTCCATCTTAAGGTTAATACTTCTAAAATCTATTAACTCATTTTGGGCCATTCTTTCTTTAGCAATAAAGGCGGTTTTTCTTTCACCCACCACTAGGGGGGGATTTCTAGGGGGCACACTAGTGGGTCGGGTGGTAAACAAAAAAAAATCCTTCTTTTATAAATCGAAGATCCCACAGGGTTGTGAAATGCATAAAAATTTCGGGCTTTTTTGGTACCTAAAATTCTTGAGGTATTGTTAAACCTCTAGAGACTAAAAAAAAATATGTTTATTTTATAAGTTTGGCGTGGAAGCGCAGGGGTACAGATTCTGAATTTCAGTATTATTTTTTTAAAACTGGTGGCACTAGGGCATGTAGATTAAATGACAAACTTGAAAACCAGGGGTTTTTATTTTTTATTTCGGCTTTAACAAATAAGGTTAATCTTTACCAATTTAAATTTTATTTTTTTCTATGCCTTTAAGATTTTTTAAATTTTATTGACCCATTATTGGTTTTTTATTTCCTAAGGTTTTCAAACACACATTGGTCTAGGGAGGTAGCCCGTGTTGGAAGGGGGAATAGTGGGGGCAGTGATGGTTATGGCAAACACTTGGGCACACCAAACTTTAACCCACCGTCTCCCCCTTAGGCTTCAGGGGGTTGGGCGCATCCTTTTCAACCCATTACAAACATTAAATAAAAGTTAAACCTAAGATCCCATGGGCGAGTTCACATACCCTTTTTTTGAAAGAAGGGTTTGTGGCGTTAGAAGAAGTTTTTTAGTTTTAAAAATAAATAGGGGTCTCATCGGAGGAGGGTTACGATCACTTTGATTACTTGTTGTTCTTTTTGGGACTCGGGGGGCTTTTCTACTTCCGCTTTGTTCAGGTGTCTCACTCTTCTCCACCTAAAAATTCCATTAACAACCACTGTTGTTAGTTCACTAAGTTTTGACGGGAGGGTATAAATACATGAGTAAGCTTATTGGGGCTGTTAGGGGTTTATTGATTAGATAGGGAAGTTCATAGATTTTTAAAATTACTAAAAGTTTTGGCTACTCAAAAAAATAATTTCAAATTAGGGGTTGCGGGATGAAATGGACATCTTTACTGTGGCGCTCTAAATGGGGTCCATGTGGGGGACCATTAAGGGGGGACCCCAAAAGGGGGGGTCTGGGCCTTATGAAAATGCAAATTAAAGGGATAAAGTAATTTCTGGCCATACCCAGCAGGGTAATGTTTATTTTAGGATTATCAGTCCTTATTTGGGGGAACTTGTTTTCACATCTTTATTACTGTGAAAATTTGGAAAAACCCCCACCGGAAGTACTAAATCGCTGATCTACATAACTGGTCCATAATTAAAAAATAGTTCCCCTTAACTGTATATTATACTAAATTAAGGGGGGCAGGTTGCCAAAAAATATAACTTTTGGTTGGGGGGTTTAAAACTTCAACTTATGGGGCCTGTGCTATGCTTTCCAACATAATATATTCAGGGGGGGCCTTTAAAAATAGTTGGAAATATTGTGAGTGCAGTATAATAACGTCACAAAAATGTAAAAATAATTCTTAAACCCATTTTTCCAAGGGGACAATAGTGGTCCCAGTATATACCCTGGGGTGGCCTTATCCCCCACCAAAACCAAAAAACACAATGGTTTGGTTTTTTAAAGGGTTCTCTGCAGTGGGGTGGGGGTTAGGGGGGGGAGTTTGGCACTCGGGGATCCAGGGGAAGGACCACCCCCTGTCAAAATTTTTAGTAAGTGCCTCCCTTAGGGCCATAGGTTGGGCAGTAATTTGATGGGCAAGTCACTTCAAAACAAATTAATTTTGTATGTCCCCAATTCTTAAAAATTTTGGTGTTGTTTAAATTAATAGTATGGCGTATCCTTATTAAAAGGTGGAAATGTTTGAAGTACAGCCTGAGTTGAGGTGGTTGTAAACCTTTCTTTGGGGGGGAAACCCATCACGATGTTCTTTAAACACATTTGTATTTATATTTTGGGTTTTTAATTTTTTTTAATTGTTTATATGTTTTTAGAAGCTACATAAATTTTTTATGTTTAAAATTTTAGTGGTCCTGGGCTTATTGTTGGGGTATGGCATTTTATTAACAGATCTTTTGGGACGTGTCTTGTCGGTTTTAGTATGGTGTGTATAATTTTAGAAAATAAACTCAGTCACTGTGTTAAAACCAAAAAACCAGTTTAAAACCCCTAAAACTCAGAGTAAAGTTAATTGACTTTTAAGGTTATTTTATTTTTGAGGGGGAAGGGGTCAGAAAAATGTGGGAAAATTAAAACAGAGGAGATTTTTTTGGGATTGGGGGGTGTTGTTTATTCCTGGTTGTTTGTTTACTATGTGTGGGAAAGTGTGTTTATGGGTGTGGCCTTACTTTTTGTTTCTTTTATTGGTTTTTAATTCTTTGGGGTTACCATTGGTTTATTTTTTTTTTTTTCGGACCCCCTTTCTCACCCCTTTTGGTTTTGCTTGTCCACACCCCATCAAAGGGTTTGGAGTAGTAGTTTTGGGGGGCAGGGGGTTTGTTTTTTGACAAGGTTGGAACCGGGTTAGTGGTCTTGGTTTAAACTGTGGGGATGGAGGGCAAGTTTGGGGAGTGGCGGTGATTAAGCTTGTTTGCGTTGGGGCCAATAATTTCCCCCTACGGCAATGCGCCTAGGTCGGAAGTGGACCCAGGGGGGTGGGACTTTGCCAAACATTTTATTTTCTAGTTTGGGGTCTGATGTGGTGGGTGGCTGGTTGGGGTGTGGGGTAGAATGAGGGAGGGTGGCGGGTGGGTGGGGCGGGGTTCGGGGGAATACTTGGTGTGGGGGGTTAAATTTTCAAACACCAGGAGGTGGGAGGGGGGGGGGTGGGCAAAAAGGAAAAAACTTGATCTAAATAAACTCAGATTTTTAACCCCATTTTGTACAGGGGAGGGAGGTGGGTGTGGGTTGCTGGGGGGTGGGGGGGAGGGTAAAAAAAATTCAAAAAACACTTTCTCCGGGGGGGTTCTTGCTAAAAAGTATCCCTTTATTTTGTATAAACATTCGTAATTCAACTTTTTTTGGTCCCTATTGGGTTTCATTGTTGTTTTGGTTTTGGGGTTTTTTTGGGTTAATTTTTGTTTTGGTCTGTGTAGTTTAAAAAAAGTTGTTTTTTGTAGTGGGGGGTTAGAGAGTTGTGTGGGGTGTTGGAGTGGTGACGGGGTTAACCATGAGGTGCATTTGGTGGGGGAGGACCGGGTGGCGCGGGTTGTGGTTGTGTTAGGTGGTGGGGTGGGTGTGTATGGGGGAGAGTTATGGGTTGTTGTATGGTGGAAAGCGTGGTTTTTGGTGGGGTGGGTGGTTTGGGGGTGTTCTGGGTTTTGGGGGAGGGAGTGTTTGTTTTTTTTAGTTTGGGACGCAGGTTTTTTTTTATCTTTTTTTTTGCGGTGCAGTGTTTGTTTTTTTTGTATTTTGGATTTGGTTTTTTTGCCAGGTTGTTTTGGGATGTTGGTTTTTTTGGGGGGACTTGCTTTTTTTTGGGTGGTTGGTGGTTTTTGTGGGTGGTTATTATTTTTGATATTTAGTTATTTTTGTGGTTGGGAGGGGGAGGTTGGGGTGGGGGGTTTGGGTTTGGGGTTTTTTATTTTTTTGGGGATTTATTTTTTTGTTTTTTTTTTTGTTTTTTTATTTTTTTTTTTTTTTTTTTTTTTAGGTTTGAAGGTGGGTTTGTTTTTTTTGTGCTTAGGTGATTTGTTTGATTTATTTAGGGGGTGTTTTTTTTGATTGTAGGTGTGGTTTTTTTTCCTTTAATTTTTTTTGCAGTTTATTTTTTTTTTAATATTTTGGGGATCATGGGGAGGGTAGGTGTTGGGTTAGTTTTTGTTTTAATTTTTATTTTTTTTTTTTTTTTTTTTTTTTAAAGGTTTTGGGGGTTTTTTGTTTTTTTGTGTGATTTAATTTTTTTGTTTTGTTTTTTGTTATTTTATTTGTTTTTTTTTTTTTAATATGTGGGTGTAAGTGGAATTTTTTTGTTTTTTTGCTTTTTAAGTCTTTAAATCGACCTTTCTGTGTGGCTTTGCTCCGGCTTTGTATATATTATTTTATAACGTTTTCTAATGCTCTTCAATTCTCGAGGGTGCTCCCAGGGGGCAGATGGCTGCTTTTCGGCTCTATCTAACGCGCATCGATTATGCTAATGGTCTCGCTGTTAGGCTGGATGCTCCCTTGGCTCTCGTCTGCTCCACACATCTGCTACATATCTGTCAATAATATTTTAATTTTTAATTATTATATTGTATGTTGTAAATATGTATATTAATGGCTCCTCTGCTCTGCTGCACTTATCTGTTAATGATTTAATTCATTTAATTTTTAATTTTATATTTACTTTAATATCTTATTTGAGTCTTTGCTAATGTTTTTTTTGTTGTTTATTTTATATATCCATTTTTTTTTGTTTGTTTTTTGAGAATTACATTTTTTTTAACTTTTATTTTTCTTCTTATATTTTTTTTTTTGTTTTTATCCTTTATTATATAATTTATTTATATTATTTTTTTTCTGTTTTTTTGTTTTTATTCCTCTTCCTGCGCTATTTTTGTTGCTTTGCTTTTTATTTTTTTTTTTGCAGGCTTGGTAGGGTGGTGTAAATGCATGATTTTTTTTTAATATATTTTAATAATATTTATGAGTTATATTTTGGGATTGGAATTATTTATATTGTTTTTTTAGATAATATATTTTTTTTTTTTTGTTATTATAATATTTTTTTTATATATTAATACTTTGGGATAAAAAATATTTTTTATGTGCGCCTTTGGTAATTAAGCTTTATATTAATAAAATATAATTAAGAAAAATTTAATAGTAGAAATTTATGTTTTGTTTTAAAATAAATAAAAATAATTTTTTTTTTTTATTATAATAATGTTTTTTAAAATAAAAGAAATATTTAATATTTTAATATTTCTATGGAAAATTATAAGATATAGACATTGATCCTAAGAGAGTTGGGGGGGGGGGAGTCTGTTTTTTTTTTTTAAATCCTCACGCCTTTCTTCTTGTCTTGCTTCCTTTCACCAGTTTCTTGCGCCAGGATAATATTATAATAATCACTTTGAAAATGCATGAAAACAATACTAATAAAGAATTAATAGAAATAAAAACAATATAGTTTAATATAAATATATCAATTTTTTTTTTAATAAAAATAATATATAATATATTAAATTTTTTTGTCAAAATAAAACAACCGAACAGTTTGTTTTATTTTTTATATATATTAAAAAAATACCCAATAAGAAAAATAAATATCATTTATGAATTGTAATTTAAAAAAAAAATTAATAAAATATATTTAATGAAATAGAGTTTTTAACAAACAAAGAATTTGTATAAAATTCTAAGTAGATTTTTATTATTTTTAGTAAAAAAATTTTCGTTAAAAAAAAAAAAGAAAACAGTCAATAATCCAATCAACGCAACACCACCCCCACCACCCCCAACACCATAAGCACCGCACAAACACCAAACGCACTTTTTTTTTTTTTTTCGTATTTTTTTTTTAATCAATTTTTTTTATTTTTTTAACACATAAAAACCCTTATACTCACACCACAACAACCTCCAAACAAACTTTTTTTTTATTTTCAACAAAATTTTTTTTTTTTTTTTTTAGTAAAAAAAAACAAAAATTAATCATATAAAAAAAAAACAATTATTAAAAAATTTTTTTTAATCCCTAAATAATAATGTATTTGTTTTAATAGCTTTTATATTTCTTTTTATTAGGTTAAAAAAGAATAAAATTTTTTATCTGCTAAGCTAGCCTCTTCTAAATACTATTTTAATAATATTTTTTTGTTTTTTATATTTTGTTATTTAAAAATAGAGAAATAATATAATCATATATATATTATATATATATCTGTTTGAGCACTGTTATATTTATAAAAAAAACAACTATAAAATTCTTGAGTTTTTGTTGTCTCTTTTATAATATTCTATAAAATCGTCTTTTTTTTTATTTATTTTTTATATATTTTATTCTTATACATTATTACATATTAATAAGAAATATAACTACTTGTCTTTTTAGTGCCATTTTATGTGCTTATATTTCTAAATTTTTATTATTTGTTGTTGCATTTATGGCATGTGCATTATTTTTTATTTTTTTTTTCCTTCTTTTTTTTTTTTTGTCCCTTTTGTATTTTCCTATTTTTTTTTTTTTTTTTTTTTTGTTTTTTGTTTTTTTATTTTTTCCTTTTTTTTGTCTTTTTTTATTTTTTTTTTTTTTGTTTATTTTTTGTTTTTTGTTGTTTGGTTTTTATTTTTTTCGAGTTTCCATTTTTTTATTGTATTATTTTTTTTTTTTTTTTTTTTTTTTTTCTTTTTGTTTTTTTTTTGTTATTTTTTTATTTCTTTTTTTTTCTTATTTATTTTTTTTCTTTTTTATTTTTGGTTTTTTATCGTAAAATTTCCTAAAAATGCTCTTATTCATATATTATAATCCCTTCTCTTCCTTCTCCTTTTTTTGCCTTTTC
>JAJQQW010001363.1:0-10536 GCA_025583905.1 Ia io
GATAGAGAGAAGAAACATTGATAAGATAGAAACATCAATCAGCTTCCCCTACTTCCTCCCTATTAGAGATTGAGCCCCACAACTCTGGCATTGTGCTTTGAACTTGAGTGGGAACTCTCGACCCATAGCATTGACCCTAACCGACCTTCTGTCCACTGCCTTGGTTCAGCTATCTGGGTATCACTCGCCCTACATTCACTCCCACACCTGCAGCCAGAGGGGGGGGGGGGTGGGGGTGGGGGGGGGGGGGGGGCTAGGGACTATGCCCTGCAAGCTGACATGCTGGGGGTAGTGTCTGGTCCGCTCTTAACATATTTTAGGTCTAATGGATTCCTAGTAGTGACATCGCTGTGCCAGAAGTCTTTCTCACTAGTTTGAATATAGTTTTTCCATTCATTTAATCTCTCTCACTTCCCTCTATTGTCCCTGAGGAGGTCGCGAAGGTTACAAAATCTTCTCTAAGTCCAAGATCCTTAAGTTTAGTACCTATGTTTTTCTTACTTCCAGAATGTAATTTACCTGTTTCAGTCTTTGATCCATTTGGGGTTAATTTGTTTTGTATGTAAGACAAATAGACTATTTTCATTCTTTTGCAGTGGGCTTTCAATTTTCCCATTACCAATTAAGTGAAGAGGCTTTCTCCCCCTTCTTTGGTATGTTTTTTGCTCCTTAGTTTAAAATGATTTACCCCACATACATGTACATTTTATTTCTGGGCTCTTAATTCTGTTCCATTGGTTTCTAGCCTGATTCCTTCATTTTTATTTTATTTCTGTAATTTTCTTGAACAATTTAAAATAATCCTCTAGGGTATGTTCTGTGTTTAAATAAACCTAATAAACTAAGGTAAAATTTGGAGATTTGATCTCCCATAGTCCTATGTGGTAAATAATGAGGATTTTTAAAAATCAGGTCATAGAGGGGAGGGAACCAAAAGAAATTACAGGACTTGGTGACTAATTAGATTGAGAATTGGGTGGTTCAGAACATAAAAATGGGGATATTTATGTTTGGGATTAATAGATAAAAAGGGTGATTTCTATAGTGACATCTAAATCTGAGGTAACATTACGACAGTTAAGAGAAATAATTAGAGAGGACCTAAGTGTGATAGATTGGGAAGAGCAAAAAATCCATAGTCAGAGACCAGAGTTTGTATCTTGGCTGTACCATCAAATTTATACATGTGACATTGCGCAGTGCGACGATTACCATGTTAGACCTCATATTTTATTTGCAAAGTGTAGGTAACATCTACTGTGCCTTACCTTAAAGGTACATGTAACTGTCAACTGCAATGAAATAGCCATGCAGGCATACTAGGTGAAAGTGAAGACAGCTAAAAATGCGTCTGTCAGTTGCATTCAATTGTGACCAAGAATGGCTCCAAAAAATGGCCACTTAAAATATTTTAAGTTTTAGATAGTTTTTGTTATTTTAATCTAATTCGCTCTTAACGCAGACGACAACATAGATTCCATCCCCTACGCTTAGCTCGCTTGTATCATTAGCAATGTCAGCTGCTAAAGGGACTGAGTAGAAACCTAGGCAAATACTACAAAGGACTAGGGCAAGCTACAATATATATGTCTCTCTTTAACAAAACAGAGAGGGTAACTAGGTGGAAGAGTAACAACTATAGGAAACAAATCAGACTGGAAAAGAAACATGGTGTAAGATAAGTCCCAATCAGAGCCAGGAGAACTTTGGTATTTGTTTTCCTCCCCTTATTATTCTGGGTGTTCTTGGACAAATCACCAGTCTTATCTTTGCCCACAGTTCCTAATAAATGAAGGCGGTTGATGAAATAAATTTTCATGTTACTCTCTCTAAGTTATAATATATTTACAAATAATTTGATGGAAATAGGGAAATTAGTATATTTTAGGAGAATCTTCAATATTGCCCCCTTACATTTTTTTTCAGACTAAAATGTATTTAATATCTCAAAACCTTCATCTTCTGATAAGAATAATTTTGCAGCTCAGATCATATTTCTCGTACTTACTCTTTTTATAACCGATATTTAAAAAAAACAAACCACCTCTTCCTCCCCTTCCACCATGCCACTGCTGTCACTGGTTCGTCTCTCCCATGAAGTGTCTTATGTTTCCTCTGTATTAGGGATACGACTTCGCAAGGATAGAACTGGTCTGCCCTCTGCTCTATAGTGCTAGCCCTCTCCACGTAGATCACATGGCTCCTGGTCTCACTTTTACTATATATCTCGATGTTTCTGAGTTTCTATCTCTCTAGGAGTACTCACAAAATACCACATTATCAGCCTAGCTTGCGTTGGCTCAGTGATAGAGCAATAGCTGCAGACTGAAGGATCCTGGATACCTTTTATTCAGTCAAAGGCACGTGCCTGGATTATTGGGCTTGATCCTCTAGTAGGGGGCCATGCAGAGGCAACAACATCAATGATTTCTCTCTTCATCATTGATGTTTCGTATCTCTCTCTCTCTCTCCCATCTTCTTTCCTCTCCGAACATCAGACTAGAGACACAATGAGTATCTGTACTAAAACAAAAAATACAAGCTAAATAGGGGGACCGGAATCAGAGGATAAAGTTCATTTGTAAGTGGCTACGCAGGGGGGGTGGGTGGGGAGTTAGAGGAGGGGGGGGGGGTTGGGCTGTGGGGGGGGGGGCGTGTTTTTAAATCTCTAAAGGGTATCGGTCTCTGCTGGAAAAGCCTCATAGTAAGGATATTTACCACCTACAACCTTCCCAAAGATTAGTTCATTCTATCAGCAAGTTATTCTTTTATTCTTTCTTTACACTCATAATGATCAAAGTATTTTTTAGCATGAGTATAGTTTTCCTATTTTTCTATGTCATGACGGTGAAGTGGCAAACTTTTACGTTTCTGGAAGTAATGGGGAGTAATCTCTACTGTTTAATGGAATACTGTTTAACATCCTGACTATTCTCTTTCACTAATTTTGCACCATAGTATGTAATTACTCCTCATTTCCTGGTTGATGAAGATATGGTGCTTTTGTCTTAGGCCCCTTATTGTAGTGCCATCAAGGTCAAGGAGAGAGAGAGCTCTCTTATTAAAGATGGAAATGTCAGCTGGACTCTTTTGTATTAAGGCTGCAGAGAATCAGGGTTTTTGTTGGCTAACCAACACTGCGCATATCAGAAAACTATTTTTAATTACAAAGTTTAAATGTAAATAATATATTTAATAGCTCCTCTAAAGTGACACAGATTACAGAAATGAAGACTTTGATCATTTGATATTAGAATCTCTATTTAGAGCCTGGTTTTTAACTTATGTTTGAAAGCAGCGAAGTGTAATTTGTTCAGATATGTTTGGTTAGAAAACCACACATTTGAAGTTTATGGTTTAACTAGCGCTCTGGTTCTACCAGACTTCAAGTGCTAGAGATTGCACACCTAACTGTCCTCCCCTGCAGGCCTTGTGCATCCCTATCACCATTATAACAAAGATGGATGGGATTTAGGAGTTAGATTATCAAGGTTCACATCCTGATACATCCACCCAGGTCTTATGATTGCCCGCCATGCCCTGGTTTACTACCATCAGCAAAATAAGTTTTGGGCAAGTCAACTTTCCAGAGCCTCAGTTTTATCACTTCTAAAAATTATCCTCTCACTGCTACTGAATACATTATGATAATATATACCCGAATCTGCTAAATCCATCCTATATACTAAGATAGTTAATGCTGAATTCTGAAAACTATTTTTCATTTTATATATTTTGTCAATATTATGGTTAGTTGGAGAAATCAGATCTTTAAATCAAAGCTATGTTTTCAATTGCGGCTGAAAATTTTATGTTTGGACCCTCATCCAATCCCTATTTTAAAAAAGAATTTGTTGTAATGCAATCTTACTAATTTATTCAAAAAAGTATAATAGCATCTGCTGTGTGCTGGCACTATTCTAAACACTGGTGAGCAGCCAAGGACAAAATAGATGACTTTATGCTCTTAAGAAAAATTACACAAGAAAGATAACAGTAACATGGAGTTAGAGGAATAATATTCAGATTGTGAAATAAACAGGATTAGTAATGAAAGTGATGATGGGAATCTAATTTCATTAAGGAGATTCAATTGGGAAAGGACTTAATGAAGCAGTAACATTAGAAGGAGGCCCCCATCTGTTTAAAAGAATCAGGGGGACTAGAGTTTCTGAGAGAGGGAACAACAAATTCAAGGCCCAGATGAATAACGAAGAGAGGTACTTGTATTAGAGGAATCGATAGCAGTCCAGTGGGAATGGGGTGTAAGGAGGTGGAGTTGGGGCAGTCATTTAGCAAACCACTGAGGTTTATTTTATAGTAAACTTGAAAAAGCAATATTGTATTTAAGACCTAAACCATTTTAAGTTTTGAGGCCTGTTGCCCAACTATTTAATTTCTGGACTCATTAAACACGATAGTCATTGTAATAACCGTAGGGAAAATTGAGCCTTATGAAGAAGAAACTTGATGTCCAGAAGAGAGTTTTTTATACAAACTTGATTTGATAGGAAACAGAATTTTATATAAAATGTTCTCATCATTTAACAGTTTACCAACTCATAATTATGGAAAATAACAAAGTTTTTGATTTTAGATTATGATGATAATAAGAAGGTGGGGTGTATTACATAGCCTTCTCAAATTAGCTGTGATCCAATTCATTCATGTAAGAAAAACTGACATGCAGTTCTTGTCGTATATAATTTAAAAATATTGTTAAAAAAGTAGGTAAAAAGTGAACATTTATGATTTCTGTAGCAAGTTAATGACTCACGATCAAAACTATTATTGAATTTAATTTTTGTGTTTCTCTTACAAAGAAACAAACATTTAACCGCCCAGAATACATTAGACTCCCCCACCTTTCATGGAAAGTTTTTCAGGGACCAGCCACTATTTAGCTTTTCTATTTTCATCATTGAGAACTTCTGGAAAAGTCAGATCTTTTCTGGTTGATCCCTAAACTTCTATTTGCCCTCTGGAGAATTTGGAAATGTAGGAACAGCATTTTGCCATGACCTGCCTGCAGTCTACTTTATTTTAGTAGCTAACAACTTTGCAGCGTCTTTTGTGGGCCGCTGTCCTGGGTCTATTGTGTAGTTTAAGAGACAGATGGGAATGGGAGTACACCTGGGTGGATTTCTTTTCAGTTCCATGCCTTTGGAGGTAATCTTTCTAAATGTTGGGCCCATTCCTTCTGGATTGCTATTAGCTATGAAAGCTCTCAATGTAGGAGCCCAGAGAAGTGTCCTGTCTTTAAGGTGGATCCTAAGTAATTTAGTCTGCATGGACTCCAGTTTACCTTTGCCTATAAAGGGCCTATTGAATCTCTTTGCCTAGTCTCGTATTGGACCCAGGAAAGCCTAAACTGCTTACAGGTTTTGAGGTAAAAGATGGAAACACACAGCTTTGAGCACAGTGGATTGGAGACACCCCTAGGTGGCTTTTCATCTAGGGCCAATCCTACAATCTCAGGTGATCTTGTGATTGTCCTCATCTAATAAAATGGGGCTTATATCTCCTTTTTTATTTTTTTTTTTTTCTGAGGGTATTGTGACCATTATAGATAATGTTATATCAAGTATCTACCACAGGACTTCATATAATAGCCACTTAATAAGTAAATTATATATTTTATTAAATAAGAAGTGCTTGTATTATAATTACTGTTTTTTCTACACCAGTCAAACCCCAAGTTCACAGCAAGCACTTCAGCTGGGAACTGCTTTTTCTATTACAATCAGATTTCTATCCAAACTCACCTGCTCCCATTAGACTGGATTCTCCAATAAAAAAATATTAGTTGAAAATATCTTCCAGCCCACATGCACCAATATAATATTTTCATAAAAAATATATAATATCGTATGTTCTTTCTAAATATAAATTTAAATAAAATACTAAATAATGTATTAATATATATATAAAACATATATATTTATTGTATTGTTGTGGGTGTGTATGTGTTGTGTGTGTGTGTAGATATATATAAATATATATATATATATATAAATATATAAAAACCCTAATACGCAAAAACACGCTATCAAAGCAGAAGCCAATACAACTGCATTAATATCTATCTGCTGTGTTGTGTGCCTGACCACTAGGGAGCATGCCCATCGGAACAGGAAGGTCCAGTCGACATAGCTTGGCGGATGACCTCGCCGAGCATGGTCTCAGCGGTAGCGCACCTGAGTGCGGGACGCGGAGAAGCTGGGCACCATGGTTGCTGTCATCGGGGTGGAGCCTTGGTGGTTACTGAAAAACTTAAGCTTCCGCACGTCCATCGGTCCTGCCCGCTCCTTCGCATCAGCTGTGGCACCAGCCCCCCACTTGCACCATGTATGCTGGTGCTGAGAACTGCCATTTGCACCACGCTCGGCACTGTCAGCGTGTGCAGTGGTGGCTGCTGCCCTGTGATTTGCCCCTCAGGGCTTCTCTACCTTTCCCCCTTCTCCTGATGGAGCAATTGGGGCCTTCAGCCACCTCTTGCACCTGCTGCCCCTGAGGGCCCTGCTTCTGCACCCACTGTCGCTACCATAGGTGCTGCTTGCAACCCGCTGCCAGGCCAGACATCCGTCTCGCTCGCCGTCGCGTTGTCTGCAGCCTGCTGATGCGTGGCTGTGGCCCCTGATCACACCTGAGGGTTTTCTCCACCTCACCCCAGCTCCTGAGGGGCAATTGGGCAGCAGCCCCGCCTCTTGCACCACTGACGGAGGCAGATCGCTGCTTACACCCGTTCTGGTGCCCCCCCAATCTCTTCGTGCCATCAGCAGTTGCAGGTTGGGGCCAGTGGGAATAGTGGCAACGGAGCTAGGGCTGCGAGAGGGGCCACCGGCTGAAGGGGCCAGGTGGGGTGCGGAGGATGGTCCGATAACCTGCCCTGTGCCCACCACAGCCACATACAGACCCACATTTCATTTCGAGGTGCACGAATTTTGTGCACTGGAGGCCCCTAGTCTATCCTCACTAAAATCTCCAACATACGACATAATTCGCCCTAACCTACGATCAGCAACAACGACCTTGTTGCCCTGCGATCACTGCCTCTTTTGTCACCCGCACATCGCCACAGGGGGAGCATGACACTTCGACTACAGACCTAGCTTTACCACCTCGCCCTCCCCCAGGCCTGACAGCGCTGCCATGACCCAGTGGTTGGCGGTGCATGTCGCCGCGGGGTGGGGCTGTGCGACTGGGCGGCGCCTAGGCAGCGCAGCCACGTTCTGAGAACGTGTGCAGTGGTGGTGCCCCAGATCATTCCCACCAGTCGCCCTGCAGAGTGCGAGGTGGACTTGGGCGGTGCGTGTCGTCGGGGGGCCACGGCCAGACTGCCACCTGATCCTCTGACCAGCCCAGTCTCTAGGCTGTGTTGACCTCCCACTGCTATTTGCCCCACAGATTGCACTGCGATGACAGGCCATGGCCAGGCGCGCGGGTGTGAGCGTGTATACGCGTGCATGAATTTTCATAAACCCAGGCCACTGGTATCTAATAGTTTTACGCCATGTGCATGATGATACGTTCACCATAGGAACAAAAGAGCCATAACACAGATGATTTTTTCCATCTCCTATCAAGAAAATAAATGGTATAACGAAGCTCTGATCATTCATTACAAAATATCACTTTTGTACCTCTTCAGTGCAGAAACTATGTTTTTTTGCCCCCCAAATAAACATTTTAATCACCCTCATGATTAGGGAATAAGCAGAGGTCGTTTCACTCTAAAAGAAATTTTATCCTTTGTTTTGGGGGAAAAAAAACAAAAGTTTAAGCCTAAATGGTTTTAAAATACAGGGTTTTAGTAAAAAAAAGTATAAAAGTTAAATTTTTTTGTGATACCAAAAATTTTCCCAAAGGTAGATTTTACTTCAAATCAAAAGGTTCTTGGTTCATATCATTAACCTTAAGCGAATTTAAGAAAAACACTGTGCAGGGGTATTGGGTTTCTATCTTGCCAAACACTTCTTTTAAAAACACAGGTTATTTGGGGCTTATTTCCAAAAAAAAATGCTTCCCAAGCCAATGCTTTATTACTTTGAAAAAAAAAAGAATACCTCCCTTGGGTGAAAGGGGTGGATTATCTTCTTTCATCTTTATATTGAAAGGGAAAATTTTGGGGGAAGGCAAGGTAGACAAAAAAAGCCGAAAGCTGCCTCCTATGAAAAACTATACTTTAAAATGTTAACTCTTTACTTTTATAAAAACTAGAGGCATGGGGGCATGAAATCGTGCACTGGGCGGGACCCTACTAGAAAAACCAACAAAAGGGAAAAAAAGGAGGAAAGAGGGGGAAAAGAGGAAGGAAGGAAGAGAAAGAGAAGAGAAGAAGGAAGAGGAAGAAGCAAAAAGTTAAAGAAGGAAAAGAAAAAGAGGGGCGGTGGAATGAAATGGGAGAAAAGAAGGGGAAGAGGGGGAGAAGAAAAAAGAGGGAAAAGAGGGAGTCCCTCAGCACCATCCTGTGCTCTCTTGCTGTTCTGGGACCCCTAGGGGGGATCGGGCATTAAGCCTGCAGGCAGGACATTATCCTTGCCTAGTCACTGGGACACCTGGCTCCTACCCTCTGCTGCAGTGGAGAGGGTTAGTGGCTACTGCCTCGCCTTGCTGAGCTTCGCGCCATGGAGCCTCTGGCTTTTGGCCTTAGCTGGCTCCCCTATGGGGAGTGCACTGACCACCAGGAGAAGCTCCTGAGCAGCTCTCTGTGTTGAGCCCTCTCTGCCCCCTGGTTGGTCAGTGTTGTGCGTCGATAGTTGTCCAGTTGTTCCCACCAGTCCATTCTGCCGTTCGTCGATTTGCATATTAGGGTTTTTTATATAGGATATCATGATTATCTAATGCATCATGTGGGTAAGTAAGGGGTAAATACACCCAACCAATGATTATACGGGACACAGGGTTTCTACACACTTCACAGCACTTTTTACTCACTTAATATTACATGAATGATATTCTTTTTTTTTTCTTCAGTAGGGTTTGCATGTTCAAGGTTTGTGAAATGCCTGCTCCTAAAGTGCTGTTGGTTTAGTGAAAGCCCTTTTTGGATATGTTCATTCAGGTAAGCTTTTTTGCAGAAAGATGAAAGATACTGATTCACTTATTTGTCAAATATTAACAGAGATGCATGGAAAATTCTTCTTTCTCACAACTTCTGCTAATTCCTATGGGTTCCTTCTCACCTCAAGGTTTCTCTCTAGAATGCATTCCTGAATGTTCCAATTCTGGCTTAACTGCCTCTACTTAGTTTGTCTTAAAAACCCCGAGTGTTTGCTTGTGTACTGTGGTTTGTTGGATTCTATAGTTGTTGACTCATTTGTGGGTGGTGGCTGAGAATTCTGCTTTAGAGTGGGGTCCATCACCCTTGTGTCCTCATATATAATTCATTCTCTAAGATTATTTATTGAATGAATGAGGAGACACTATGACCAGGCACTGGCCATAGATAGGGGTCAATACTGCTTTTAAGGAGCTTTACCAGCCCCTAGTAGGTTGTACAGACTTAATTAAAAAAAAAAAATCATATAGTAAGCCTGTAACTTAACATGTTGTATATGAATGACCTAAGGGAATGGTAGTGTACATGGAATGTCAGAGGAGTTATCACTGAGACGAGTTGCCTTTCGTTTCTTCAGGTCTTTATAGTTTATTTTACAAAGTACTTTAATCTGTGAATCAGGCCCAGGGTCAGAAGACTACTCAGGCTCCCTCTGCCAGTTTGCTCATTAATTTAGTCGTTCTTCACATAGGTCTAGGCTTTAGGGATGAGGGGTTGTAGTTCCAAAAGGTATTTTTATGGCTAGGACACCTTATAAAAATATCCATTTACTCTGCTACCCAATTTACTGCCCTCTTTCTTTCTAATCTCTGACTGTACTCTATTCTGATAATGACTAACCAGCACTGGACTTGCAATAACTTTATCTCTTCCGGGGAAGTCATTTAAACACGTTCAAGCTGGGTTGAGAAAACCCAATTACAAGGTGCTTTGTCAACTATGTGTATAGGAAATAAAGCCTTTATTTTTTGAAGATGGAATCGACATCAGCATCAATTTTCATATTTGCTCGCTTTGGTTGTGTACATAGAGATACTCTGATGACTGGCCTGCAATGCTCAAGACATGATTTCTTCCATGCTCTGGAGACAGGCTTAGGAAACATTATATTTAAATTATGGTGATATTTTAATAATAAGGAGGGTGATATAGGAACAGCGATGTTTTTTTTGGACCTTCTTATATTAGTATAAACCATACATAGGACAGTTGCCTAATGAATAATGGACCAGAGAGAGCATGGAATCATGGGATTTATTTGTGCCTGCTTAACTTGAAAATTAATCTGATGTTTTATTACACCAGCAAAAATAACAGTTAAAGAGGAATTTTTTTGTCATCTATAAATCAAATTTGGAACCACTTTTTTTTTTTTTTTTTTTTTTTGCTTTTGACGCACCACATATTTGATTTTTGCTATGAACTTTTTTATTTTTTATCTCTTACATACAGAGAGCTTTTTATGGTAAAATAAT
>JAJQQW010001249.1:0-5000 GCA_025583905.1 Ia io
AAAATAGTGGCTTTTGTGGTAATGAATTTTTGCTATAAAATGCAATCCAGATTCCTTAATCTTCTAAAGACACCTGAAGGAGCAGAAGATTGAATATACAAATAGTTAATTTATAAATTCCTGGAACCATAAAAATTTAGACTACACAAAAGGACACACACACCAAAGATAGAAAATTATATTTCCCCAGAATTAATTCTCAAAGCTGCAGAATTATCCCCCCAATCTGTATTTTGTAAAACACCCCTAACTACCCCCTTTCTGAAGCAAGCAACCAAACCTCCCTAAGCATAACAGATCCCCCCCGGGGGAAACAATCACTTCAAAAGAGACTCAGGAGACAAAGAGCCAAAAAGCAGCCAGAGAACAGACTCCTTGTTAGCTGCCCACAAGGGCCCCCTTCTTAGAAGCAATCCTTTCCACGGTACCCTCCAACCTACACACCCAAAGAAGCCCTAGGAGAAGAAGGAAAGAAAGCCCCAGCCCCCCTGGCTCCCTGGGAAAACCACAGTTAAATGACTGCCGGAGGACTGGGCAAAGACCAGGAACAGGGTTGGTCAGTTAATTGCGGGACTGGGGTGGCGCACATACGTTCCCTTCCTTTACCCCCTCCGCTTTGCCCACCTGTAATACATGATAATTCCTGTTTATCTGGGGTAAAACCTGATTGCCTAGTAACAATTTCCAAGGGAAGTTTTCCTGCAAATGTGGCCGACTTTATTCCCCTGCCCACAAAGACACTTCAAAAAGTGGTATCCCCTCTCCTCTTAGCAACACTTGTATGATGGAAGTTCAAAAACCTTTACCCTGAGCAATTCCCCAAAGTACCCGAACCCTCTCCTCCTACCTAATCTCTTCCTCCCAATGTTGCACCTTCCACCTCAAATTCAAACAAACAAAAAAAAAAAGTTGAATGTGTACTTGAAACGTTTCTACTTTCTACCATTCTACTTCCTCCCTTTTGGTTTTCCTTGCTGTTTTGATTCATCATCAGGGCAAAAGGGACTCCCTGCCCCAAAATCTTTTTTCCCCCAGGCCCTTCAGCCCCCCCCCTGAAAAATTCCTGGCACTACTCACTCCATGAAGCCCCATCTTCAAACAAATGAAACTGCACCCTCCTCCCTTGGAACCTTCCCAAAAGATGGTTCCATCTTGGACAGAATTTCAATGGCATAGCAGCGATCCACATCCCTGCCTCCCCCCTCCTCCCCATTTTCAACAGCCCAATCAGAGTCCCAGTTTTTTTGAAAATTCTGTCCCTAAATAGTCAAAAATGGAAGCATTGTGATTCTGAATGGTGGTTTTTTGGGTGCATGACCTCACCAAGTTTTGGCAAAAAAAATCTAAGTTTGCAAATAGTGGGGGGGGGGGGTAATGGGTGGTGGGGGTTGTTTATAGAAATACAAATGGGGGGTTCCCGGGATATGGGGGAAGTGGGTCGGTACATTGAAATTGGGGAGACATAACTTTTTGTTGATTGCCCACTCCATGGGTTTTGTTTAGGGGGTCCTCCACCGTAGGGTGAACGGTGTTATTGGGGGGGGGAAGGGGGGGGTGTGGTTGTGGGAAAGGGGGGGACAAGGGGGGGTGAGGGGTTTACCCCCTTCGATGGGGAATCGAAAAGAATATTCCAGGGTAGGGACCCGGGTTGTCCAGCCTGGGGCAAACATAGTAATGTGGCAAAATGGGGGGGGGTGGAAAAGGGGTGAAGAATTGGGTGTTAGATGGAATTTTCCAACTTGGGGTAGCGGGCTGGCCCCCTTTTTTTTTGAATGGGTCCATCAAAATTAAGGGGTGAGGGTGCTTGGTTAAGTGGGGGTGGGTGGGGGCCTTGTCCCCCCACAGTGCTTACCTTTTGTAAAAAGAAAAAAAAAGGAAAGAGAGGAATACCAAGAAGAAAGAAAGGGGGAAAAAAGTAAAAGAAACCCGAAAAGGAGAGTAAAAAGATGGGGAATCAAAAGAAAGGAGGAAAAAAAGGAAAAAAGGAGAAGGGAGGAAAGAAGAACAAAAGAAAAGTTGGAAAGAAAGGGAAAACCTTCAGAAAGAAAAAGAAAGAAAAAAGGAAGAAAAAGAAAAAGGGAGAAAAACAAGGGGGTGAAAAAGAAAATAAGAAAGAAAGAGTAAAGGAGTGTGGGAGACAAAGAAAAAAAAGAAAAGCGAGAGAAAAAACAAGAAAGAAAACAAAAGAAAAAAAGAGAAAAAATGAAAAAAACAAAAGAGAGAAAAAAAAAGGGAAGAAAAAAAGGAATAGAGGAAAAAAAAAAGAAAGGGATGAAAAAAGAAGAAAAAGAAGGAAAAATTTAAGAGGCAAAGGAAAGAAATTTAAGCATTAGGAAGGAGGAAAAGAAAAGGAAGAAAACGAAATGGTTGAAGAGAAGGAAGGAAAAAAAGGCTTAAATAAAAAGAAAAATGGAAAGTGACGAAATAAAAAAAAGGAGAAAAAAGGAAAAAAAAGGGGGGAAAGAAAAAAGAGAAGGTGAGTGAAGAAAAAAAAAAAGGAAGTGAATAGAAAAAAAATTGAGACAGAAAAGAAAAAGGACCATAAAAAAAGCTTAAAAAAAGAAGAAAAACGGATTTAAAATGGAGAAAAAAAGGAAAAAAAAAAAAAAAGAAAAAAAGGAGGGAGGGGGAAAGAAAATGAGAAAAGAAACAGCAAAAAATTGGGAACAGAGAAAAAGAAAGATGAAAAAAAAAGAGGAGGAGGAAAAAAGAAAAAAAAGAGAAAAGAGGAAAAAAGGGGAAAAAGGGAAAAAAAAAAAAAAAAAAGAAAAGAGAAAGATAAAAAAGAGAATGAAAAAAATGAAGTAGAAAAAAAAAAAAGAGAAGATTGAGGAAAAGAAAAAAACAAAAAAAAGAACAAACAGGGGGAAAAAACGGGGGAAAAGAAAAAAGAAAGGTTGAGAAAAAAAAGAATAAAAAGGAAGAAAAGAAAAAAGAAGGGAAAAAATTTTGGGGGAAGAGAGAAAAGAAAACAAAAGAGAAAAAAACAGGATCAGAAAAGAAAAGAAAAAGAAAGCGAACGAAAACGAAAGAAAAAAAAAAAGAAAAACACAGCAGGAACAAAAGGGAAAATAGAAAAAAAAAAAAAAAAAAAATAAAAAGAAATGGAACGAAAAGAAAAAAAATAAAAAAAAAAAAAAAAGATCAGGACTAAAAAAAAAGAAAAAAAAAGAGAAAGTAAAACAAAAGAAACCAAAAAAGGAGACAAAAAAAGGAACCAAAAGAGGAAAAGAAAGAAAAATGAAAAAGAAAAGGGGTTAAAAAAAAAATGAAAAAAAAAAAAAGAAAAAAGAAGGAAAAAAAAGAAAGTTTTTTCTGTCCCAAAACGGAAAATATGAAAAAAGGAGCAAAGGGTAAAAAAGAAAAAATAAAATAAAAAGAGGGAGGGGCAAAAGGAACAAAAAAAAAGGAGAAAAAAAGGAATTGAAAGGAAACAAAACAACAAAAGAAGGAAAAAAGATTAGAAAAGAAAAGGAAAGGAAAAAAAGAGAAAAAAAAGGGAAAAGGAAAACAAGAAGGAAAAAAAAGAAAAAAAGGAAAAGGAAAAAAGTTTAAAAAAAGAAAAAGAAGGGGAGAGGGGGAAAAAAGAAAAAAGAAAGGAAGGAAAAAAAAAATTAAAAAAAAAAGGGAAAGAAGAAGGAAAAGAAAAAGGGGGACCCAAAAATAGGGAAAAAAGAAAAGAGAAAAAAGGAAAGAAAAAATAAAAAGAAAAAAAAGAAGAAAGACCAAAAAAAAAAGGGAAGACTGGGATGGGAAAAAAAAAAAAAAGAAAAGGAAATCCCCAAAAAAAAAATGGTAAAAAAGAAGAGGGTAAATGTTTTTCCCCCCTTTTAAAAGGAATTCCCCCATGGAAAAAAATTTGTTTAAAGCGGTGGGCAACAAAGAACCTCCCCTAAAAAACCATACTGGAAAGAAAAAAAAGGAAAAAAGAGTCCTTAAAAAAGAAAAAAAGAGAAAAAAAACAAAAAAAGGGCCAAAAAAAAAGAAAAGAAAGAAAAAAAAGAAAAAGAAAGAAAGAAAAAAAAAGAAATTGTGGTGAAACCATTTTGAAAAACCCCCTTTGAAGAAATCCGCGGGCAAAGAAGAAACCCCCTGGAAAAAAAAAAAGGAAAAAAGGGAGAAAAAAAAATAAAAAAAAAAAGCCCAGGAAAAGGAAAAAAGAGAAAAAAGGACGGAAGGGGGAGAGGGCTGGGAATAAAAAGAAAGGAATAAGAGAATGGAAAGGGGTTTGTTTTTTATGGGAACAAAAAGGCCACTAAAAAAAAAAACGGTGTGAAAGGAAAAAGAGAAAGAGAAGTAAAAAAACTAAAGTTGGGGGGGAGAAAAAAAAAGAGAATGGGTCGAAAGGAAAAAAATAAGGAAAAAGAAGAAAAAAGGAAAAGGCAGAAAAAAGTTTTTGGTTAAAAGGGCGGAAAAGTCCCCCCCTTGGACGTTAGGAAAAAGGGATTAAAAAAAAGAAAAAAGAAAAAAAAAAGAAAAAAAAAAGGGAAAAAAAAAAAATAAACAAGAAAAAACGAAAAAAAAAGGAAAAAAAAAAACAAAAAAAAAAAACAGAAAGAAAAAACACAAAAATCTCCAAAAGGAGACAAAGGAAAAAAGAAGAAAAAATAGGACGTGGGGAAAAAAGGTGGGAAGGGGGTAACTTGAAAATTGAAAAAAAAGAAAGAAAAAAATCAGTTTTAGGGAAGGAAAGGTGAGGGGGGGGGGGAGCAAAAAATGGGAAAAAAAAGAGAAGGGGGGGGGAAAAAAAAAAAGGAAGAAAAAGGGCGAAAAAGGGAAAAAAAAAAAAGAAAGAAAAAGAAAATAAAAAAAAAAAGGGGCGAGAGGAGCAAAAAAGAAAAATAAAAAAGGAAAAAGAAAGAACCCCCCACATAGGAAAGGAGGAAAAAAGAGGGAAAACAAAAGAAAAAGAGGACAAAAACCAAAAAAAAAAAGAAAATTTTGAGAAAAAAAAAGAAAAAAAAAGGAAGGGAAAAAAGAAAAAAAAAGAGTGGGGACAA
>JAJQQW010001249.1:10000-11134 GCA_025583905.1 Ia io
TTTTTGGGGCGGGGGCGGCTGGGTGCTCGGTTACCGGGAGGAGGGGGGGGTCCTGGGGGGTGGTTGGGGGGGGGGTTGTTGTTTGGAGGTGGGAGGCTTGATTGTTTGTATTATGGAGGGTAACGGGGGGGTTGTTTGGTTTTTCTTTGTGAATAAAAAATTTTTTATATGTAAAAAAATAAAAAAAAAAATGAAAAAAAATGAAGAAAATAAAGTAAAAAACATTTTGTTTTTGGATTTTTTACAAGAGTCGAGATAACCCTGACTCATTGTTGGTCTAGAGGGGTAATTGTGGTAGGATATTGGGAAAAACATTTCATTTTTTTTTTTTTAAATTAATTATTGTTTTTTTTTTTTTTTTCTATTGTGGTTTATTGTATTGCGATAGGTTCTGTTTTTGGTTTATTTAGTATACTATTTTTTTTTTGTTTTGTTATTGGCGCATTTTTGGTGTATTTTTTTCTGATTTTGTTACCCCGATAGCCGGTTGTTGTGTTTTGTTTGTTTGTATGTTATCGGGCTATATGTGGGTGCTCGGGGTCCATGAGTGACCTGGGGGTAGGTGAGGGGTGTTGTGCATTGTGGTTTTTTGTTGGAGGTGAGGGTCCTGGGGGTGTTTGCTCGGCGGAAGGAGGGGGTCAATTACGTAGGGAGTATTTAATGTTTTCAAATTGGTGGGTTGGTGGATTCGGGTTGCTAGGGGTGTTGGTAACGTGTGGTGGTGTGTTTTTTCTTTAAATTATTAATTTAATATTGTGTTTGTTATTTATCGTGTAATATTGTAATTACTCGTTAGTAATTTTCTTTTGTATTTTCATACTGTACGTGCTTACTGAACTAAATTTTAGGAAGGGTGGAAAAAAAAAAAAGGTTTGTATTTTTGTTTTTGTGTTTGTTTTTGGTTGCTTCCAGCCTAAGTGCTCTTACACACTAGTCTCCCTGTCCGTCTGGCTGTGGGAAAAGCAGCTCTGTTGAACTAGAAGTTCTGGTTGTTAAGTTTTCAGACATAGAGCTGGTGCATCTATAGATTTCAATTTGGGAGATGGTTTCTCTTTTGTCCTACTTTGTGTCAGACTTGGTGTTTGTGAGGATAAGAGTGCCCAGGAGACACCTCCCCTGGTTTAATAGGCTATG
>JAJQQW010001933.1:0-2500 GCA_025583905.1 Ia io
TGAAAATTACTCCCCAGTTGGGGTCTTATGGCCTGAGAAAAAGTTGCTTTTATGAAACCGAGGTGATTATTTTCCGTATCCCTACGGTGGAAGGGAATAAACTTTTTGGAAAAAGTGCCAAAAGGTTGAAAAAGCCCGCCTCTTGAAAAAAAGAATTCCTCAACTTGGAGCGGAAGGGCAGGCCACCGTTTTTGGAGCTTTTATTAGTCCTACTGAATCTCCATGCTCTGGACCAAAAACACAGCGTCCCCCCCCGTTATCTGAAACCACAAAAAGCCTGGGTCAATTGAAAGTGGGCCCGACCCTGGAGGCGAGCCATCAACTCCCCCCACATTTGTTTATAGTTAAACATACCCCCCCAAGCAAAACCAAATGCCCCTTAGGAACAGTAAAGTGTGTGATTAATGCCCCCTGCTTGCAGAGAAATGGCAAAAACCGCAGGGTGGCAAATGTTTTTTTTTTTTACTGTAAGGCAAAAGTAACAAACCCAAAAATAGTGGCGTAAAATGATAACGTGGAGTTTGTTTTTATGCAACCAAATTCAAAAAGTGGCCCTGAAAAAATTTTTTTTTTTAACCAACCCTAATCACCACAAAAAAGCCGGGTAAAAATTCCATTTCATGTCCCCCCCAGCCCTGTTTTATGGAAACGGTTACTGGAGTAAAGTTTCCTTAGACACCGAGTTAAAAAAATTAATTTTAACCGTGGTGGATTTAATGTTTAGTGGACAATGTCAAGCCCCCCTAGCAGTAATCCCACTTTCCCAGAGGCAAATATCCGGGCAAACAGTGTTGGAAATGTTAAATACATTTAACGGGAAAGGGAGGCTAATCGCGTTTTTTTTTTTTTATAAGGCAGGTTTTTTGTTTTCATCCACAAACAACATTAAGTTTTTTTTTTTTTAAAAAACCCAGCCAATTGATCCCACCAAACGGAACCGTGCCCTTAAAGTCCCAGCGAATGGGCCCCCACCGCCCGTTTGCCCTCCCCAGGGAAGGTTAGAAAAAAAGAGTCCAGAAGGCTCCCGAACGATTGGGCTTGAAAAGGGAACAATTTCCAATCAGCTTTAGATATTTCTAACTGGGCCACTCGATGCCAAAGCCCTAGGTTTAGCATTTTTTTTTTTTTTTTTTTTTTTAACATTAATATATTTTTTTTTATTGATTTTTCTGAAGGAAAAGGTAAAGGAAAGAGGAGATGTAGAAACATCCAATGGATGAGAGACAATTTTATCTAATTGGCAGCCTTTCTGGCACCCCCCCCTAACAGGGGATTGGGCCTGCAACCAGGCATGTTGGGCCCCCCCTTACCAGGAATTGAAACCCATGACCTCCCTGGGGTTCATAGGTTCCGACGCCTCAAACCCATTTGGAGCCACACCAGCCCAGGCCCAGGAAAGCATTTGATCAACTTTGCGCTTTTCCCGGCACAGTAGCTTGTAAATTTATTTGCTCCTTCCCCTTTTTCTGCATAAACCATTTTTTTTGCTTCGAAGGAGAATCAACCACATAATTGAAACTCCATCAAGGAGAACGGAAGGATTATTTTTGTCTGCTCACTTCCGGCATAATAAAAGATGAACCGGAAGGAGGACATAGGAATTTTCACACCCCACCTAGCCCGACCCCCCCCGCATCCACCCCTTCCCGCCGTCCCTAGTGACCCGCTCACGTAAGCCATGCCCCCCCACGGAACCAGCCACGCAAACGACACCAGGAGCCGGACTGCGGTACGCGGCCCGGCTGCCGCTGCGCCCTCCCTCCCAAAAAAGAAATAATAAAAAATAACCCCCCTACCAAAGTGACAAACAATTCCCCCAAGCAAAGTAATAACTTACACCCACCCCCCAGCCCCCCCCGCCCCGCTCATACCCCAAACCCCCCCCATCACCAACCCCACACCCCCTGTACGAGTCCCAAATGCTCCCTCCCCCTCCTCCCCCTCCTCCCGTATTGGTGGTACCCTGCCCCGGGCCCTACGCATTTCACCCCCAACGCAGGCCAACAAAAAACTTAAATAGATAAAAAACAAAAAACAATCAAACAAAAAAAAGTCCCAGAATAATTCTAAAACCTTAAAACAATTCCCCTAAGACTAAAAAAATACCACATCACTATCCTAACCAACATAACAACTATTTTAAACATAACTTATAATACCCCCACCAACATAATACTATAATAACACATCCAACAATAATTATATCTATCAAACATAAACCAATAACACCAATAAATATTCTTAACAAAAAAAAACAACCAATTAAAACCCTTTATACATACTCATAAATTAAATATAAACTTACTATTTATAAATCCTTTCTATATAAACAATTAAATAACAACAAAAAAAAACTAATTTTATAAATCAAAAACTCACTTCACAACTTAATAAATCACAATATAATTACTCATATAATCTTATTTAATAATAATCTTATCTCACACCATATCTTTCATATAAAACATATATAAACAAATGAGAACATACAAATTAACAA
>JAJQQW010001933.1:10000-11666 GCA_025583905.1 Ia io
AAAAAAAAAAAAAAAAAAAAAAAAAAAAAAAAAAAAAAAAAAAAAAAAAAAAAAAAAAAAAAAAAAAAAAAAAAAAAAAAAAAAAAAAAAAAAAAAAAAAAAAAAAAAAAAAAAAAAAAAAAAAAAAAAAAAAAAAAAAAAAAAAAAAAAAAAAAAAAAAAAAAAAAAAAAAAAAAAAAAAAAAAAAAAAAAAAAAAAAAAAAAAAAAAAAAAAAAAAAAAAAAAAAAAAAAAAAAAAAAAAAAAAAAAAAAAAAAAAAAAAAAAAAAAAAAAAAAAAAAAAAAAAAAAAAAAAAAAAAAAAAAAAAAAAAAAAAAAAAAAAAAAAAAAAAAAAAAAAAAAAAAAAAAAAAAAAAAAAAAAAAAAAAAAAAAAAAAAAAAAAAAAAAAAAAAAAAAAAAAAAAAAAAAAAAAAAAAAAAAAAAAAAAAAAAAAAAAAAAAAAAAAAAAAAAAAAAAAAAAAAAAAAAAAAAAAAAAAAAAAAAAAAAAAAAAAAAAAAAAAAAAAAAAAAAAAAAAAAAAAAAAAAAAAAAAAAAAAAAAAAAAAAAAAAAAAAAAAAAAAAAAAAAAAAAAAAAAAAAAAAAAAAAAAAAAAAAAAAAAAAAAAAAAAAAAAAAAAAAAAAAAAAAAAAAAAAAAAAAAAAAAAAAAAAAAAAAAAAAAAAAAAAAAAAAAAAAAAAAAAAAAAAAAAAAAAAAAAAAAAAAAAAAAAAAAAAAAAAAAAAAAAAAAAAAAAAAAAAAAAAAAAAAAAAAAAAAAAAAAAAAAAAAAAAAAAAAAAAAAAAAAAAAAAAAAAAAAAAAAAAAAAAAAAAAAAAAAAAAAAAAAAAAAAAAAAAAAAAAAAAAAAAAAAAAAAAAAAAAAAAAAAAAAAAAAAAAAAAAAAAAAAAAAAAAAAAAAAAAAAAAAAAAAAAAAAAAAAAAAAAAAAAAAAAAAAAAAAAAAAAAAAAAAAAAAAAAAAAAAAAAAAAAAAAAAAAAAAAAAAAAAAAAAAAAAAAAAAAAAAAAAAAAAAAAAAAAAAAAAAAAAAAAAAAAAAAAAAAAAAAAAAAAAAAAAAAAAAAAAAAAAAAAAAAAAAAAAAAAAAAAAAAAAAAAAAAAAAAAAAAAAACAAAAAAAAAAAAAAAAAAAAAAAAAAAAAAAAAAAAAAAAAAAAAAAAAAAAAAAAAAAAAAAAAAAAAAAACAAAATAAAAAAAAAAAAAAAAAAAAAAAAAAAAAAAAAAAAAAAAAAAAAAAAAAAAAAAAAAAAAAAAAAAAAAAAAAAAAAAAAAAAAAAAAAAAAAAAAAAAAAAAAAAAAAAAAAAAAAAAAAAAAAAAAAAAAAAAAAAAAAAATAAAAAAAAAAATAAAAAAAAATAAAAAATAAAAAAAAAAATAATAAAATAAAAAAAAAAATAAAAAAAATAAAAAAAAAATATAAAATAAAAAAAAAAAAAAAATATAATAGAAAACAAAATATAAGAATCCAAAAAAAAACCAAATGTCTGTGAAGTGTTTTTTCCTCATGTGACCTCATCAACGTTTGAATCCTCACAGAAGATCACCTGGGGAGGTAGGATTAGGAGACTACAGAGACAGAAATCCCTATTTTTTCTTTTTCATTTTAGCCAGGCAAAATGGAGATTTAAAAAGCATTAGAAACTTGAAAAACCTGCTGAAAAAAAGAATAAGA
>JAJQQW010000696.1:0-2500 GCA_025583905.1 Ia io
TTATCTGGGTTTTTGGTATTAGGGTGATTTTTGCTTGGCTTTTCATAGGGAAAGGGAGCTTGGGAAAGTGTTTTCCTTCCTTCTTGAATTTTTTTGGGGAAATAGTCTGAGGAGGGGGATAGGTTTTTTAGTTTCTTCCTTGGGAATGTTTTGGTTTAAAAAAAAACTCCTCCTGTGGGAAAGGCCGTTTCTGGGGCCCCGGGGCTTTTTTGTTTGCCGGGGAAAGGCTTTTTTTTTTGGGGGGGGGGGGCTTTCCAATTTTTCTTCCATTAGTTATTTTGGCCTATTGAGAGCTTTTGAGATTTTTCTTCCTGATTGATTTTTTTTGGAAGAAGGTTGTATTTTTTTCTAGGAAAATATGGTCCATTTTCCCTCCCAGGTTGTCCCAGTTTGTTGGGAAAATAGAGTTATTGGTTTGTTAAATAGTATTTTTTTTAAAAACAAATCCTTTTGTATTTTTGGGGGGGGGGGTGTTTGTTGTTTTTTTCGGCCTCTTTTCATTTTTCTGATTTTTTTTGGTTTATTTTTTGGGTTCCTCTCTCTCTTTGCTTTTCTTGGTGGAGGGCCTGGGCCTAGGGTTCCATTCAATCAATCTTGTTTTTTCTCTTTTCAAAAAAAATCAACCTTCTTTTCTTTTTTTTGTTCTTTTTTTTTTTTTTTTTTTTTTTTTGGGTCTCAATGTCCCTTTATCTCCGCTTTGATCTTTTATTTATTTTCCTTTCCTTTCTGGTTTTACCACTGGGGGCTTTTTTCTGCTTTGCTCTTTTTTCTAGCTCTTTCTTTTGGAGTTTGTAGGGGTTTAGGTAATTTTTTTTACCATTGTTTTTTGTTTTTTTGCAATAGTAGGGGCTTTGTAAGAAGCTATTGGAAACCTTCCCCCTCTCAAGGGGGTTTGCTTTTTCGCTGTGGTCCCATTTTAGATTTTGGATTTGTTTGTGTTTTTTTATTTTTTCATTTTTTGTTGCCATGATGGTTTTTTTTATTTATTCCTTTGATCTTCTATCTGGTGGAACCCCAGTCCTTGTTCAAATTTAGCATTGCTGTTTTAGGGGTCTCCATGTGTGTTTGATTTTTTTTTTGGATTGTTTTTTTTTGTTGTTAGTTTGATTTCCCCAGTTTTTATGCCACTTGTTGTGATCTGAGGAAGGGGAAGATTTGCTTGATATATATAATCTTATATCTTCTTTGAATTTTTGAAAGAGGGGGACTTTTGCCTGTGGACCCCAGGGGTGGCATATATGGTCTATCTTTTGAAAATGGGGGACCCCATGTGCAACTTAAGAAAGGGGAATGTATTATATTTCTGTGGGCTTTTGGGGTGTGAAATGTTTCTGGAAATGGATGTCAATTAATTTCATTCTCTGGGTCTAGTTGAGTTTCTTTTAGGGATTTGATGTTTCTTTTGCTGATTTTTTGTTTTTAGGAGGGGATTTTGTCCCAATGGGAGATTAGTGGGGTTATTTTAAAGTTTCTCCTTTACTGATGATTGTGTTTTTGCTGGTCAATATCTCCTTTTTTTTTTCCACCAAAAGGGCCTTGATTTAAAAAACCAATAAAAGGGGGTTATTTGTTGGGGAAAAAACATGTTGTGTCTTTTATGCCTCAACTTTGGCTGCTGTATAAAAAACAGCACTCAGTTCAGCTTTTTCAGGAAACAGCCAAATTGGGGGATTCCTTAGTAAAAAGGGGGGGGATGGGGGAAGGGCCATGAAAAACATTTCATTTTTTGGCTAGTGGGTTGGCTTTTTTCTTTCCACGGGTTTTAATCCTTTTTTTTTGGCTGCTTCACACTGTATTATTTTTTTTCTTCCAGCCCCTTCACTATTTTTTTCCCCTCCTAAGTTTTTTCATGAATGGGGGGGACGACGGGGGTCTCACATTTGTAGGGGAAAAAAGGGAAATTTCCATTTGTAGGGCCAAAATTTTTTTCCAGCATAAGGCCATTAAATCTAAGTTTTAATTTTTATCATCTCTTGGGGAATCTCAGCTGGCCTTTTTTAATTTTTACCACCTATTTGAGGAGGAAACCTTTTAAACCTGTTTTACTATAGGGCCTTCATAGAAGGGGCTTTTGTTCTTTCTAAGCTAATCTTAAGCCCACTTTGCTTCATTGGAAATAAAACTCCATTTTATGCCTGTATTATATAGTTTTGCTTCTAGGCAATTATTTTCTCTCCCATAAAATAATGTTTCATTCCCCACGGGCGGGTACACTGGAAAAAACTGCATTAAACAGGTGGAAAAAATTAATTTTTTCCAAAGCAAGGGCAAGGTTGAGGGGGGAGGACCCCTAGGGAATTCTAAAAAACCTTTATTCTCAGGTTTACAGGATTTGGGCCCACTTTTCCAAACCTTCAAAATGGTGCCCAGGGGCCATGGGTAGGCCTTTTCTTATGTTAAAACAAAATAACTTTTCGGGGCCTCAAATGATGGAGGCCTTGGGGGGGCCTGTTGGACTTGAGGGGGGTCCATGGGGCTTTTCATTCTGGGGCAAGGGGGG
>JAJQQW010001312.1:0-83877 GCA_025583905.1 Ia io
ACCAAACCCCCACTGAAAGAAAGGGTCCTGCCCACGGGGGTTTGTCCCTGCACGGCAGCGCTCCCCCACTGTATTCACATTTGCCCCCCGTGATGCTAAAATCCCCCAAAAAAAAATTCTAGCAAATCGGACCCAAAATTTAAACATTAGAAAGATCATACACCCATGCCCAAGTGAGATTTATTCGGGGGATGCGGGATGGAAACCAATACCCATTTACCCATAAAAAAGATACATCAAAATAAACAATTTAAAAGAAAAAAATTATATAAATCATATAAACGGGATCGAAAGGAAATTTGACAAAATCCAACACCCTTTCTTGATAAAAATCCAGAAAAAGTGGGGGTACGGGGAATCATACCTCAACATAAAAAAGCGTTTTTTAATAAAAAAACCCAAACACCAACATTAACTCATGGTCCAAAACTAAACCCATTTCCCCAAGCCCAGGAACAAAAAGGGAAAACCCCCCATTTTCACCACACCGGGTTTGGGACATAGTTTTGGGAAAAGGCTACCCAAAGGGGTGATCTAAACAAGAAGAAGAAATGAAAGGAAACCCAAAAATTGGAAAAAAAAAGTAAAGTAGAAATAATGAAAGACAGGACATTACACCTGAAAATTAAACACAAGGGTGCATAAAAATTTGGGTTGACAAATGACATAAAATTTTACATGGAAAACTTTTAAAGAACTTGTTTTTCCCAGATTTCATACCCCCAAGGACCCCCGGGGAGCAGCCGCCCCCAATGAAAAAAGCAAAAAACCTTTATTCGGCTACCATGAACTCCCGTCCCCAACAGTCACCGGCGCAGCAGGGGGGGAGAGAGAGAGAGAGGCTTGGAGAAAAAAGGCTTTTTTGGGGGTTAAAAAGGGCATTTGGGCGGGGGGGACGTTCGGGCCCCCCTAAAATTTCGGGGGGCGGGATCGGGGGTTTGTTATGCGGGGGAAATGTAAAATTTTGGGCCAAATTTTGGATGGGCCCCATTTCCCGGGGCATTCCTTTTGGCGGGGTTTGTCCCAACTTTTTCAGTTCGGGGTTTTACAGGGAAGGGCAGCAAGAAGAGTTGCGGAACGGCGGGTACAAACAAAAAAAAACGTTATAAAAGTAACAAAAAAAATTCATGGAGTAAACCCTATTTTAGCTCTATCACCCCCCCTTGTCATGAGATTTACGGGCCCCAAATCAGGGGCCCGGGGGGTACTCCCATTTCTTTTTCCCGTTGGTAATGCTTATACCGATTGTGTAGCACCATATCTGTACGACCCCAAACTTTTCCTTGTTTAAACCAAACTAATTTTATTGATGATGGGGGGCCAAAAGGGTCACAGCAGGAGTGGGAATTAAAGGGGCCCCCAATAAGGGGGGGAAGACGAGGGTTGGTTAACCAGGGAAAAATTAGAATTTCCGGGGTTTTCGGAGACCTTTGGATCTTTATACCCTCCGAAGAATGCGGGGGAGTCCCGGGGTTTGCCCAGGAAAGAAAGTCGGGAAAGGTCTACTGGGTTCGGGAAAATTTCACGTTTTTCTTTTGGGTTTTAACTGGGAAGTTTTTTTTAAAGTTTAGTTCCTGAGCTTGGGGTCTATGTTCTGCCAGGTGATGTTGAACGGGGTGTGAGGACCCCGGTCGGGGGAAAGGGGCCGCAAGCGGGGTTACCACCCTTCGGGCGGGTTTAAGAACTTCCCCCAAAAAAGCTTAAAGTTTGGAGGGTTGCTTTGGTCTCGCCTAGTGTTTCCAGGGGCATGAAGCCCCCCCCGGGGGAAAACGTGGGGGTCTGTTTGGCCCCAAACGGGGGGTTTTGATGGACCCCAGGTCGAAAACCCGTCTATTTTGAGACCCGGGGGGGGGTCTTAAAGCACCAGAAAAGGGGGCCCCTTCCAAGTGGCTCAATGGGTCCCCCGGTGGTGTCCTTGAAATAAAACCCAGCCCCCCGGGTTTTATGTAATGAGGGGGGGGCGGGGCCCTTCTCATAGATAGCTCGGAGGGTGCACCCAAATGCCCTAGTGTCCCCGGGGGACCCCCTCTAAGGAAAAAACAGTTCTTGCTTTCAAATTCTGCAAAAAATTTTGGGTTTTAAGGGTTTAGAGATAATAGGGCGTGCTCCCCCGGAACATGATCTAAATAAGGAGTAAAACCCAGGGTGTAGGGGGAAATTCCAAACCCCCTAAAAGGGGATATGGGGGAGCGCCACCCCTCCCCGCCAGTCCCCCATGGTCAATTGGGAAGGGTCTCTTTTGAGTTCTATTTATTCTCTCTACCTGGGCCCGAATTTGGGGCCTATAAGCACAAAGTAATTTTTAATTTCCCCCAATTTTCCTTGGCCCTGCCTGCGTTACCTGAGAGACAAAGGCTGGGCCCTTGTTTGACCCTATCTCAGCGGGAAAACCTTTCCTGGGCGAGATGTTTCCAGAGCTTCTTTGTTCCGTCCCGACGTTTTTATGCTTGTTGGGTTGCTTTTACCCGTCCCGAAAAAGGTATTAAAATTTCTAAAAAGATTTTTTATAGCCTACTTTCCTGGTTTAACCCCAGTGGGAAATCGCCTCCCGTTGTGTCCAGGCTTGGTTCCTCCCGAATTTGGTTTTCCTTTTTTACTCGGGGCCCGGGTTTTCCCCCATTTGTGGTTGGCAGGCTTGCAGGCCCGATACAAAAAAATACTCTATTTTAATGTCCTGGGTGGATCTTAATTTTTTGGCGTGTTTGGAAATTTAAATCCTTTTAATTTTTGTGCCCCCCCGGGGGGTTTTAAAAGGGGCTGTGATTTATTGGGGCCCCTCCAAAATTGGTCTGGGCCAGTATGACTCCCCGTGTGGTGTTAACCCCCAACCCCCTTTTCCTCCAGTGCTTGGGGGAAACTTTTCCCAATGCACTGGGAACTCCTTTCCCGGGAAAAAATCCTGGCTGAACTGGGTGCCCTGGGTCTGGGGGCTGTTGGGGCCCTGGTGGGAATCAGAGAAAGGGCTACTGCCCCTTTGGCCCCCGGGCAGCCCTGTGGTTTCCTCTTTCCCCGGGGTCGTCAAACCTTTGGTGCCCTTGGCAGTGTATTTTATGGCCAATTTGGGGGGGACCATAAGGCCGAGAGCAAGGCGGTATCTCCTGTTTTTCTTTATTCCCGCCCCTTTGTGTTTTAAAAAACCCTTTTATGGTAACTGTCCCAAAATGAACATGACGGGGTGAACGATAAGGGCTGTCGTTAGATTTTTGAGCCGCCTTCCAACTCCCATTGTAGGGCCGGGGGGACAAGCTCTGCTCCTGGGCGATGTCCCGGGGGGCGGGCCCTCTGCCATACAGTGTCCGTTTCAGTAAATTTAAAAGCTGCCCCCGCAACCTGTTTCCACCCCTTTCGAAGCGGCCCCCGTCCGTAACCGGGTGACGTTGCATCGGGAAAGGGGCTGGTCGGTCAGGCCCTTTCCCGGGACCCTTTTTGGGGGAAATTTTGTTTCGGGACCCTGCACAGTCATGTAGGGGGGCATTAGGTCGGGTCGGGCCGTGGGTTTGGGCCGGTTTGGGGGCCGAAATTTGGGGTTTGGAACCGCACTCTGGGGGGGGTTTTTGAGCAGGGGGGCTCTGATAAGGGGGCCCTTTGTTTTTGCTCTTTCCTCTATCAGGAGGCTTTTTCGGGAACCCCCCTCTTTGGAAATGTGGGGTTTGTGACCCAGATTTTCGCCCCGGGGTATTTTTATCGGCTTCCTTGACTAAGAGCGCTGTCGCCGAAATAATTCTTAGGCATGGGGGCCCGCCGGCACCCTTACAGGGTCTAACTTTTTGGCCCTTTAACCCCCAGGGGGGGCTCCAGGGGCCTAGGGTTTGATCGGGCCCCCTTTCGCTTTTCCCTTTGTTTTTCATTACAAAGAGAGGGAAAGGGGCTTCGATTTCGGGTGGGCCCCCAGGGCCGGACCCATTTTGGAGGGTTTTTCCTTTAACTGTTTTAAAGGCTGCCCCTCCTTTCCCCTCATTTCCATTAAAATGCCTTTCCCCCCCTTGGTTCCCCTCGTAAGACCCGGGAAATTTTTGCAAAACCCCGGGTATCCAAGGTGGCAAACCCAGCCGATCCTAGGAATTCCCTTATTTTTCCCTTCAAAAGGTGGGGGTTGGGATTTTAAAAACAGTCTTTTTTCTGGCTTCTGACAGCTGCCGCTGTCCCCCCTCCGGGGAATGTATCCCGGGGAAATTTCCCCCTTTTCCCCTTGCATATCGGGGCCCTTTTCGCAGAAGCCCGGTCCCCAAAGGGGCCCCCCAGGGGGGCCCGGGCAGGCCCCTTGTCCCCTGCTTGCAGTCTTCGGGCCGTGTCTGCTGCAATCGGGGATATCGCCACATACTGAAAGGGGAGTTTAGGTTGGGGGGGTGTTCCCGGTTTCTCACCCAGGTCCTCGTGGGAGGGCCTCGTCGAAGAGGGGGGGAGTTTCTTGAACCCCCGAGGCAGCCGGGTTCCCCTGTCAGTTGTCTGCTGTAGCCCTCTTCCAGGCATGGGCCCCTCGAAGCAACCCGGGGGGTTGGGTGCGGGGTACCACGGCAAACTGAAAAAGGCATCCCCTTTAAAACTAATACCGTTAAACCCGGGGCCCCAAAGGAGGCCCCCAGAAGCTTTTGCAAAGGGGGTAAAGGGGGGGGGACCCTTTTGGAAAGTATGACAAAACTCTTTTAATTTTCTTCCCGGGGGTCCTTTTTAAACCCGGTGGTAGTCATTGTGTGGGGCCTTTAATGGCATAGGGGGGGTTTTCCCGGCAGACTGGCAGGGGGCCCCGCCCCCCCCATGCCCCCCCGTCTCCGAAGTTTGGGTGAATTCCCCCTTTCCCGGGGTTCCTGAGGGATGGATTTCTTTTGGGCTCTCAGGGCCTTCCCCCGGTTTTAACTCTCCCGGACCGGGGCCCTGTGGGTGGCAAAACCCCACTCCCCCGTCTCCGCCCCAAACCGTTTGGGGAATCCTACCACCATTCATTCCCTGCTGTCCTCTACGGAGAGGGTTTTTGGGGGAACCCGGTACTCATCCTCCCGCCTCATGGCCCGGACCTGAATGGGGGGGCCCTTTGCCATCAGTAAAACCCGAGGGCCCCCCCTTTTCCCGAAAATTATTTTAGCTCCGATCTTAAATGAGCAAAATTCTCCTTTCCCAACATGGGGGTAGGGGGATTCCGGAAATTTCCCTAAAAAATGGGATAAAACCCCGGCCCGTCCCTAAAATTTCCCCCGTTTTTTCCCGGGGAGTCTTTAAAAACTGGTTCCCCTAACCCTTTTCCCCTTGCAAACCCCGAAATTCTTATTTGCTAATTTTTCCTTTAGGCGTACGGAGGGCCAATGTTTTGCGCTCCATTTTTACAAGGAAGTCAATAGGGGGCCCCTCCAAACTAAGAGGTTTCCCTGGGCGGGGAGGGGGGCCGAACCCCGACCCCCCCTAATCACTCCCTTTTATCTAGCTCTAGGGCCTTCACTCGTTTTCTTTCCTCCCTTTTTGCTGGCCCTTTTCGGGGCACTCTTGTTTTCCCGTGCCCAAACCCCTACAGAAAACACAATGATCTTTCTGCCCGCTTTGCCTCCCGCCCCGGGCGGTTTCCCCTTTTCCACCTCCCGGTTCCGGCAAGTGGCGGAGGGTGGCGGTTCCGTTCCCGGAAGAGTCCATGGGTTTGGGGGGGGTTTAGCAGGATCTTAGCTAGGGGCTCGGGTTTTTCTTTTCTGCTGGGAGCCGCCACAGCGCGGGCCTTTTTTATCTCCCGGCGGGGGTCCCCAAAGGGTTTTACACCTTCTCGGCTTTCTATCACAAGCCGCGACTTTTTTTTTTCCTAATCTATCTACCCTTTTGCAATTTTCCTCCTAATGTCTTCAAACCATTGGTTTAAAGAAGTCCATGGGCAACAGCCCCCTTGCTTTCGGGGCCCCTGGGTCCATTGGGGGGATAGGTATGGAATGCCTCCCTGGGTCAATTTGGAAGGCCTTTCTGGGGGACCCCATCCCCTTTCCTGTTTAACTTCCCCACCCTTTGGGCCCGGGTTTGTCGGGGTTTCCCAGCAGCCATGCGGGACCCCCCCCTTAGAGTTTTGGCGGTTTGACCGGAGGCCCTCTCCTTACCTTCTGCCCGTGTTGAAATTCCCCCTTCAGGCCAAGTTTAAAAGGAAAGGAGGGATCTATCGAGCCCGGTTTTGGGGGTTTGAAATTTCCCGTCTGCGCCCGGAACCCAACTTTTTTGGGGGGCATTGAGTAAACCTCTCCTCTCCTCGGTTTGGGGAATAGGACCCGCAAAAGCTGCGGGCATTTATTTCCCTCGGTGATGGGTGAAAAAAACAGAGTTAAATAAATCAAAAAGCCCTGCCGGGTTCTTTAGAAAACTTTGGATTCTGACCTTTTCCCAAATTTTAAAAAGGGCATAGTGGCAAAAGGCCAGTGTGTTTGGGCTGATTTTCCCCCCCCATTTTGGAGAACCCGGGGGCTTGCAGGGGTTTGGGAAAGTGGGGGTTTATGGCAGAGGCAGTGGGGAGGCAGTCCCGCTCCCTTTTACCTTGTCTGATAAGGGGCGGGCTTCCCCCTGGAGCGCCTCCACCCCCCCTTCTCAGAACAGGGTCTGCCCCCCCAAAGGGGGAGGAAATTTCGCCTTTTCCGGGGCACCCTGGGGGGCTGTTTACGGGGAGGAAAAATTAATTCTTTTTTGGGTTCCCCCTGTAAAACGGGGTTTAGAGGGGTGCTAAAGGGTGGGTGACTTTTTTTTTCCCCTCCTTTTAACAGCTTCTCCCTTTTATAAAAACAAATAATTACAAACCAGGCAGAAAAAACAAAATTTTTAAATAAACATCTGTACTTATACCATTTTAGAAAACCAAGTATTCTTTTTGCCCGGGGGACCTGAGCAATAACAGGAAAACTGCCTCTAAGCCCCCTGATGGGGGCCCCCTTTTTTCCGTATCCAGGACAGGATTTTTGCCCCATGTTTCAGAAAAACAGAAATGGCACTCATTTTGGGGCAAAGGAAAAAGATTAAAAAGACTGCAAACTCGGGTGGCCCCGCCACGGGTTCCGCTTTTTCTGGCCCCCCGCTGACACCACCACCGCGGGCCCAGTGGGTGGGACCAGTGTTTTTTAAAGGGAAAAAAATTTAAAAAAACCACTCCGGAGGTCCGCCAGAGACTTTTAAAGGGAAAAATTTCACCCTCCCCTTTCCGGGCTCGGGGGGGGAACGGGTTTAAACACATAGGGGCGTTATTCGGGAGGGGAAAAAACCCTTTGCAAGGAACCTTGAAAAAAAGGGCCAGTAATTTAATCTTTTACAGTAAAAAGGTTAACAGGAAGGGAAAAACCCCCTTCAAGGGTCCTCTAAGAGGATTTAAAACTAACGGACAAAAAATTTGAAAAAACCCTTGACAAATCAAACTCAAAAAATTTAATACACACATGGGGCCTTTAAATTGACAGAAAAAACACAAGAAAAAAAAGACAAAAAAAAACAGTCCTGACCCCCAACACAAAAAAAAACACAAAAAAAACACCTGTCGGGAGGGGGCCCTTTCCCACCCCTTCTGGGGTCCCCCTCTCCTCTCCTCCGGAGGGAGATTTCTTGCAAGCTGAAAGCCTGGAATGGCCTCCTGAAAGAAGAGATCTTTATATTCCAGTTACAGTAGCTATCAGAATCAGGATGAGAGTGGAAGGGTAGGTCCAGGTTATGTCCCTTTATGATGATCCTAATAACTGAAACACTAAGTTAAAACAAACCGGTTAACGGGGTCTTTAGAGAGGTTTAATAGTACTGCAGCCTTAGTTCCACGTTGGACATGATGTCCACCAGCTAAAAGGGCACAGGGCCTGTAAATCTCTCTGCCCTTCAGAAGCTGTGAGCCCTGTCCTTGGAAGTCTCCCAGCACCAAAAGAGATAAGAAAGCCATAAATAAAAGGTTCTTTGTTCTTTGAAATGTAACAAACTCACAAATCAGGAGGTTAGGCTGAGTCTGTCCCATATTTGTCCATTCAGTAAGTTCTACAGAATAAAACCAGAGAAACACAACAACCAGACTAAAACAAAGGGGGCCCCAGAGACACAGTCTTCCAACTCCGTGGAAAGCAAAACTCAAAATGCTAGAACCGACAGCCTCACGCCGACCGGCAGGAGGTCCCGCACCTCGTCTCAGAGTTTGTGAAGGGTATACACGTCCCCTCCTGAAGGAGAATCCCGATACGTCTCCCGATTCCTCCCTACCGTGGTTCTACCAGTGCTGTCCACATAGACCGCTTCCGGGAACCGCCAGAAATTCAGATTCGTGCTCACACAAGAGGACAAAAGACAAAAGGTGGCCAGTACAGTCTCCGGGTCTGAGGTCCCTACTGATCTCTTGGATCCCGGGCGGGCCCACCAAAGTGATTATGCCCAGATTTCATGATCCCACCGACCAACAGGGGAGCAGCCAAGCCCAAAGCAAAAGCAAAAGAACCTTTATTCGTGCTAGCACGAGACTCCATCTCCAACAGTCACACAGCGCAGCGGGGGGTGGAGAGGAGAGAGGCTTGGGAGCAACATAGGCTTTATATAGGGGTCCAAAGCAGTGGGCATTTGGGAACGTTCGTGGCCCCACGTCGATTGGTCAGGGGGCAGGATCAGGGGTCTGGTCACGCATGGGTTACTGTGCAGTTTTTGCCTAATGTGGACTGTGAGCTCCACTTCTCTGCAGTCCTATTGGCAGGTGTGTGCAACTTGTTACAATATCCGCGGTTTACAGGGAAGGGCAGCAAGATGAGTTCAGAAACGGCGGGTACTCAGAACAAAAGAAAACTTTATAAAAGTAAAACAAAACAAGCGAACTTCATGGAGTCAACCTAGTGTAGCATTTTCAAACTCACTATAAAATCCTCCAACTTAATTTAAACAAAATTCAGAGCTCGCTAGCGAGGTGGCTCCGGATTGTGAAGAGTGTGGATCCCACCGGGCCAAGGTCAGTGGTTTTGATTTTCCCATCAGGTGTATCACGCAGGGGGCAGCCAATGAATAAAATTTTGGGTGGAAGAGAACAGTATTCTGTGTTCTCACTTACTTTACAAGCAATAAACAAAATCCTAAACCTGATATACTAAAATATTAATATTGCTAAATCACCCTAAAGGCTGTATGGCCCAGTCGCTAATGACAAGCACATGCCCAACAGGAACACAAGCGCTACAATGCAAGCAGCTCCATCCACATCCCCACCTCCCACCCTCCATCACCCTGGGGGAGCTGGCTAAGAGGTACACAGGCCGACAGCCAAGACAGGTGCGGGGGGCGGGTTGACGTGGAGGTGGGGAAACGCCCACCATCGTCGTACCTACTACTGCCTAAAAGGATTGGAGAGGAAGTAAAGAAGGCATCCATCCTGATCTAAGATATTGCCCAAATAAATATAAGACGTGGGACCGCTCTAAGTACATGATTCAACCATAGGCCACTTCCTGGAGAGCTCCAGGAAATTCCTGTGTCAAAAGAGGTGGAGCCCCTGCGCTTGTGCACGCTGAGACCGAGGATCCCAAAGAACTTTGAGTCGGAGCGAGAAAAAATACAAGCCCCTTCACACAGGCCCAAATCCAGGCCCCCTGTCCCATTGTATTCCCTGGCCATGCCCCGCCTCGGGCGCTCATCACCTTCTGGCTCCACAGTAGAGAGCAGCTGGTGGTGCTCGCAAGCCCAGGCATGTGGAATTGGCAGGTTGGGCTCACAGCCTCCATGGCGCAACACTCTCTGCACGCCCCCTGCTGGCTCTGTCCAAGACAACCTGTGCAACCGGTGGGGTGGGGGGGACTTGGACGGCGGACAGAGGTCTGGGCAAAAAGGGAGAGGGGGAGGACTTTTGGGGTTGGTGGACTGGTTGCACCCCCAAAACCTAGGCCTGGAGGCCAAGCTTGGGGGGCTTCTGCAACAGGCCGGCTGCCCTGATGAAAATGTAGGCGGCATCCAAGTTGTGGGAGTTCCAACTATGGGGCGGGAACCATACAAGAGGGATGGGTGCAGAAAGGCGCGGAGGGCTCGCAAGGAGCTCGGTGACCCTTGGGGGGGGTCAACCAATGGTGGGTGCCACAGGAAAAAAATGTGCCAACCCGGCCGCACACCAAGTAGTAAATAATAAAAACGACGAATTTTTTAAAAACAAAGTTCAGGGGATAAAAATATCACAAACATTAAACAAAAATACAGTTCGATCTTCTCTAACAATTTTACTATAAACCAGTGGAATTTTTATGGGATTAAAAAGAAAAGGAGGGAAAGGGAACCTTCACGTGGGTTGCTGCTCGGGTTGGGGATTGATTCCGCCAGTTTCTTTCCCATGGAAACTGTGGGGACATGGGCCCAACCACAGGTTTCTATGTGCTGGGTTCCAGGAAGCCAACAATTGCGGCCACACAGGTTGTGGGCACGGACAACCCCAGAGTTCGGGGGTGAAGCGTGCTGGAAGGCACGTTCTGTAGGATCTCGCTGTTTCATCTGCGGGATAGATGTTTATTACTACTTCTCTCTCTCCTTCTTTCCATCCTCTCCTTCTAAATAAAAAGATCCCAAAACAAACAATCAATATAAAAAATAAATGAGGTAAAAACAGGTCAAGGTTTTAAACATATTAGCAAAATAAAAAAGAATTTTAAAATTTACTCAGTAATACCTAAATTTAAACATAAAGGATTGGAACATTCCTGTTACCCACACTAAACGCTTAGGAACACCACAAGTGGTGTAAGAATGGGATGTAAAACCACCAATAATGTGGTAAACGATATTCCGCCGGGTGGGATTTCTAGCATTTGAAAAAAAATTCTTATTATCACTTATTTTTTTCCTGTTCGGCCCAAACTGCACCAAAATTTCTCCATACAATAACAATTTTTCAATCTCTGGGGATGGTTAAACTTCCCACATCTCTCAGAAACCTGCCAAATGATCTTCATATATTAGCAAAAACCGTAATCTCATTAAAGCAAAAGAAAAAACAAAGGCGTGGTGTGGCATCACTGTTGCTGTTTGTCAATCTATATACTCAAAAGCCAATACAGGCAACCAATAAAATAATACACAGTTCCGGTATTGAAATATAACCAAAAAAACAAAAGGCAAAAAAACACCAGGGGAAATTAATAAACTCCCAGGCCCATAGGTTTTCAGGTATAAATCGCTTTGGACAACAAAACCAAAGAAAACTTTTCTTATGAAAGGGGCGGGGACAAGTTTCGCCCGGAGACCAGTTTGGCTCAGTGGATAGAGCATTGGACTGTGGGAACTTACGGGTCCCACGTTCGTTCGATTACCGGTCAAGGGCATGTACCTTGGGCTTTGCGGGCACATTCCCAGTGTGGGGAAGTGTTGCAGGAGGGCAGGGGGCTGACATACGGGGGGAGATGTTTTTCTCTCTCTATATCCATGTTTCTAAACTCTAGATAATTTCCACCTCCCTTCCTCTCTGTGTAAAAAAATCAGTATAATATTATTTTTCAAAAAAAGGAAAAGGGGAAAAAAAAGGACAGTTTCTTCAAATGGGGTTATTGAAAAAACAAAAAACAAGGGGTACATTCATATGGAAAACACACAAAAGGCACTGATTAAACCCATTTGTATTTCAGGGGATTGCATGAAGAAAAAAAAATTTAAAACGTCCCTGTTGTTAAAACTTTGAAGTTCTTCAAGATGGACCCAGGGGGGAAAAAAAAACTCGATTGGAGACTTGTTTTGGAAACATGATTTCTGGGGTTGGTGGCACCAAACCAACGGTCGAAACAGGGGGCAAAACAAAAGAAGGTGGAAAAATCAACAAGGTCATAGAAGCTAGTCAAACACAAATCCTCATCAAAGTGCTCTTTTTTCCCAGCAACAAAAAAGCAATAAACAAAAAATGGAAAATGAAAAGGAAATCTACTGGCGGAACTGGGAGGATGGGAGGACCATACTTGGGAAATTCCATAGGAATATATTGATTTAGAGATATGTGCATTTGGATATTCAGATTCAACCAAATAAAAATGCATAATTATTTGTGATAACAGAGAGGAGAAAGTCATGTTATGTAACAAACACACAATAATAAAAGGGCCACAAAGAAGGACAAAACCAGTGTTTGCTGGGTGAAAACATTTTTCTTATATCCAGGCGCGATCACGCCAAAACAAAATCTGCATTAGTTCCAAACAGAGAGCCCTAAATTATCAACAAGTACATACGATTGGAAAATTTCTTTTGAGGAGCCAAAAATTTTTTAAACATATAAAAACTATATATAGGATAGGTGAACCATTGTTATTTAACTTTTAATTTTTTTTAGGGTAATCCTTAAGGCTGTGGCCTTTGCCTGCTAAATACTCAAAAGGGGCCAAAGAAGCCAATGTGGCTTGTGGCCTTTTGCCGAGCCCACAGTTTTTGGCCGAACCCCACTGTTTCTGCATCAATTCATTAAAAATCACTTTATGGGTAAAAAAAAAAAAAAATAACACTGGGTTAGAGAAGAATAAAAAATCTGAGCCTGATGGAAAAAATAGCCACCACTAGACTTCCTATAATGCAGGAGTTGCCACAAAAAAGCATGGGAATTTTTCTTGTTATATTATAAAAGAAAATAAGTTTAACCACCAGTTGGTCCACCCATCCAGAACTGAAATGTCTTCATTGCTGACATGTACACATTAAGGAACTGGTTGGACGTTGAAATTGGGTCTCAAAATGGAAAACTGTTTGACCCAGAAAAAAACTCACTACAGACTGATTCATTTATTGCCTGTCACCATAACCATTATTGCTTGTTTCCTCATTTTTCGGTTCTTATAAGTTGTATTTCTAATAGCAAAATGATTCTCACTCATCTAGGGGAAATATTTTTTTATAGGAACAAATAGATGATGAACAAGAAACAGGACCCAGAAAACAAGGAGGACTGGCCAGTTGATCAGGCCACAGGTTGATAGACCTCAGGGGAAAATTGAGGTAGGAAAGGGGGGGCACTCGAGTTTACAACCCAATAGGACTTCTGTGCGGGGGCAAAGCACATGAGCCTCTAACCCGGGCTGTTCAGGACGAACAGGAGGGACGATGGTCGGTAGGGGGGGCATTCTGTGTGGAGAGGCCTGGAGTGGATGGGGGAATGGGGGATGCCGGACAAATATGTGGATACCTCAATCAATAAAAGAAATTAAAAAACAATAATTAAAAAAAAAAAAATGTTAAAAAAAAAAAGAAAAAAAAAAGAATAAGTGACTGACGGTAAGTCCGTCACCCTCCCTCCCCTCCTTCGGGTAGCGCAATGGCACTTTAAAACTAAACCTTGATAAATGGACGGTTTTGGCCATTGGATAGAACATCAGCCTGAGGACTAATAGGTTACTGGAATAAAGTCCCAGTCAAGGGCACGCACCTCAGGTGCCAGCCTTGATCACGTTCGTTGTGCAATGCAGGAGACAACCTTGTCATTTTTCTGGAACACCAGTGGAATTTCTCTCTTCATCTTCCCCTTTGTTGCGCTCTGGAACAATTTAAAAAAAAGGTTTGACTTTCACAATGCTAGAATACATATAAAGGGGCTAGCTGTGCAATTGCGGACGTTGATTCAAAATATCAATGTGTATCATGAATTTGGTCATTTTTGTTGACATTCTGAAGCTTGCCCAGAACAGGATGGTCAAGGGTATATGAACCTTTCACCTAATCACAAGGAAAAACTCCGACAGAGTCTGGAATTATTCCTACTAAATCCTGGTTCAGACATGGTTAGTATATTATGCTTCCTCTCGAGTTCCAAAAGAGCTCTGTGAGCTTTAAAAGTTGTATCAAAATTATTTTTTTATGCACATAAGAAAAATTAGATCAAAGCACTCTGAAAAGGGTTTTTACTTTCTTTAGTGTGGTCAACAGAGGGAAAGCTATTAGGTAATAATGTTGTTAATCAATTATCAGTCCATTGCTTTCATCAATATTTTTAATCTATCATCAATGTTTTTGAAAGTCTTTTTGTTATATCATGCTGTTAATTTTCTATTTATTAATCAATTTACATACTATTGTTCACATATACATTTTACTAATTTTCTTTCGTCCTGACCACTTTCAATTATAGAGAAGGTGCCAGTAGTGATATTAAGATGTTCTTCTAATTCATTTCCTTCAATGTGCTGAATCCGAGCAGTGGACACTGTTTGTAAATAAAACAAGAATGCAGTATTTGAAAGCACAATTCAACATTGCAAAAGGAGAAGTATTTTAACTATAAACCAAGAAAAAAGTATTCAAAACACACAATAGCAATAAATATGTTAAAATTTGGAAGAAAGCCCTGCTGGTTTGGCTCAGGGATTGAGCATCCATCGTGAACCCAGTAAGGGTCACGGTTAGGTTCATGGTTAGGTACATGCCCGGTTTGGGCTGGATCCCCAGAAGGAGGCATGCAGGAGATACCCAATTCGATAATTCTCTCTCATGATCTCTCTCTCTCCTCTCTCTCCTCTCTCTCTCTCTCTCTTCTCTCTCCCCCCCTTTCTTCCTGTAATCAATTAATAAATATTTAAAAAATATAGGACTAAGGATGTAGACACTACTTAAATAAATACTACAAGGACTAACAGGATAATAACATGTTTTTACTACTACTCATTTGGAATCCATTAGACTCCTGGCCACACAATCAACCACAAACCCTCCCACAAATTCGTAGAGCAGGTGTTGTGATTAAAGGATAGAATGGAGCAGTGCACTCAAACCAACACTGCCAACCATAGCAAAAACCGAGAAAACTGGACAAAACAAGCATTGTGTACAGTCCACAGGGAGGACAGAGCATCCTGGAAGTGAGGGGGCATAAGGACATGCCAAAGCCCATTCCCAGAACCAGCCAGATGAGGGGGGAAGGGCGGGATGGAATGTGAAGGAGTGGTAGCAATGCTGGCGGTGTTTCCAAAATGTATCCCCCCCTCTGGTCTTTTCTTAGTTATGAGTTGCTTCCTGTGGTTTTGCTCTTTCGCGTATAGCTGTGCCATGACATGGGAGTTGTGGCTACATCGTTCCTCCTCGGTGACGTCTCTAGCAGTGCTGATGCTGGTTGATTTCTCTTCGTTCGTCGCTGCCCTTTTCACTCGTGTATAACCCTTGTAACCTTTGCCTGATATATTTGAACGTTTTTTGGTCCTGTCTAATAGGTCCTACGTCAAAATGTCGACGATGTTTCTTAATCAGTTAGCACTATTCACATTTCCATCCTCTTAGAGTATTGCTCGTTTTTTATATAACGTCACATGATGCTTGCTCTTTAACGTTTACTTCCCACTCTGTTTCCTATGCACTAGATATGACGCTAGCTAAGTTTTCAATGTTCACGGGTTTAAAGTCTTGGTACACTAATTTACTTTTCTTTCTGTCAATGCTCTTCCTCCATTACTTTGCTTATTATCACTCCTCTCTGCTATATCCGTACTCCCATCGTTCTATTAATACATTACTATCTTTCCTTTTTATATCATACTCCATTTATGCGTATAATTGCTTTATCTAGCGTTTTGTTTAACTACTGTAACTTTTTTCATCTTCCACGGTAGTTCTTTATTCTGGACTCTATGCTTTGCTAATTTTATATACCTTACTTCTGAAAGAATTCTGTTCTATTTTCCGTCACTACTTTCGCTTTGCTTGTAATTTTGCTATCTTTTTCTTTCTTCACTTCGTCCGTTAACATGAGCTTTTACCCCTTAATAGTCATAAGTCTACCTCTCCTAATTCTGTTTTTCTTTTTGTTCTAAATGGAGCTGTCCTCCACTTTACTTGGAATTCCTCACCTAATTCAAAAGTAAATGTAATTTGTTTATTTATTCATTTCAGTCCTGGCCTTTGTGATATATTGTTTAGGATATTGTAGTCCCTTGTCCTTTTGTTCTGGTTGTTGCAATTTTTGTGCCGGGAGTCTATTTTTGAAACCCATTGTTTTCTATTCTCTATTCTATCGTTTGTAATTATCCGGACTGTTTCCCTTACTTATGTCCCTACCTGTGTCTTTAGTTTATCCTTACTCTTCTGGCACTATTATTCTTCCAAATGTTTATTAGTGGTCATGCTTATTTGTCGTCTTCATCTACCTTTTCCTCTCTCGATCTATTTCTCATATGATTTCTCTTTTTCCCAAGACCCCCGCTTTTTGGTGTTTTTATTGTTTTACTTTAATCTTTTTGCTAGTTTCTCTGAAATTTCTGTCTCCTTCTTTCTTTTTCCTTCGCCTAGTACTCTCTAATACAATGGTGTATTTTTTCGCATCAGTTTGATTCAGTTTTAAATCCTTTCCTCTACGCGTTTTTTGTACTCTTTCTTATACCTGTTTGGGTTTCTTCCTTTTAAATTGGTCTTCTCACTCTTCCGTCTTTTACCTAAATTCACTTCGGCTATATTCTATTGATGGCTTTCTTTACATAATTACCCTTTTGTTTATCATTTATTACTACTTCGCTCGCTTAATCGCTGTAGTCATTTTTTGATCAAACCCTTGCCTGCTTATCTCCTATATGGTACTCGGATCTTTCCTCTCCATATCCTCCCCTGCCCTCCTTCTTTGTTCTTTTTTTTTATTCGAGTGAGTTTTCCTAATACCTTTGCTTTTGTTGGTCTGCCCTTACAGCTTTCTAACTCTTCGTCTCATCATTCTTTCCCTCTTGATATTCTCGATTTCCTGTTTTGGTGTCCTTTCCTTTTCTATCTTTTATCTGCTTATCCATGGTCTCTTATTAGTACAATCTTTCTTTTTCATATTCTTTCTTCTTTTTTGATTTCCCTTTTCCCTTTTGTTATCATTTTTTCCTGTAGTCCTTATTCTTATTTTCTTTGGTTGTTATGGACCTTCTTAAGTTGGTTCATTTTTAATCATTCGTGCCCATTCTCGCTATTTTCTGTTTTAATGTTTCTATTAATAACTGAGTTTCCGTCAAATCAGCACCCTTTTTTAATTACGCTCATTGCTCTTTCCTCCCACTAACACAAATCTCATCGCACCACTTCTTCATGTTCTTCGCTCTTTTCCGGTTCTCTTAAATGAGTCATTTTTAACTTTTTGTTCTCCTGCTATGTTATTTGTTTCCACTTATCATCCTTCCAGGATCACGACTTTTCCTCTATGCTGGCGCTCTTGGTCCGACATACGTTTGATCCTTTATATTAGACCCAACATCTTTTAGTACGGTTGCTATCTCTCTTGCGTTCCTTCCTTTTTTGTGTCCATTCTAACTACATCGTATTTTCAATTTCTCTTCCTCACGCACGCTCCTTTCCGTTATGCCGCTCGTTCGCTATCATGTCGATTCCGTCTGTGATTTATCTTAAAGGATACCCAATTCTGTTGTATTATTTATAGTCTTTTCTCTTCTTTCTTGTCCTTATCCCAATACGAATAGAATTGACCTTCTCACATTTATTTATTTTTAAAGCCTTTGTCTTCTCCTTGGTCACGTTCCTCTTGCTTTTTTACTTAGTGTCGGTTTTTGTCCTTCATCGTTCATTCTTAGCACGCTCTTTCTGGTTTATTTTCGTTCTGTTTCCGCCCCCCCCCGCTCGCTTTGGGGGGGGTGGGGGTATCGATGTCTGGTGCGATATGGGGGGTGGGTAAGAGGGGTGAAAAAAAAGAGGAGCACAACGAGGTGTTACTTTCATTTTCTTCAAACTCTTGCTTTCCTTCATATTTTGCACGGGTCTCTTTTTTAATAAATAGACTTAGTAGTTGTGAACGCCTTCTTTCGCTTCTCGTTTGAATTATATTTCTTCATTCGGCCGCTCTATTCCCACTGCCCTTTGTCATTCTCTGCATGCACTTTGCATTTATTCGTTTTGCTAAGCCCGCTTTCCCCGGTGGGGTTAGTTGTTCGCTTTTGGTGTTCATCATTTATGATTTTCCGTTTATTATGTGTAATAAACGGTCGCCGTGTTCTCTCTAGTCTGAGTTTACCGTGTGCTCTTCTATGTCGGTCGGTATTACTTCCGAGACCTAGTTTGTTTACTATCGTCTTTAATATGGGTCTGCTTATTATATATCTGTCTACCCCACAAATAGTAAAAAAATGTGCTTATTCTATCGGCTTTCATTGACTCTTGTTTTCTCCTTACCCTCCTTCAGTTATTTTTCCTTATCGCTCTAATTCATTAGTTGTTACCATCTTGTTATTTCTTTACTTTCCTTCTATTGCGATTCCAGTTGATTTTCCCGTGCATAGAAAATTTTTTTGCTTTCTCCCCTTGCTTCAGCAATTCTTCATTTATATCTTTGTACCTGTTTTATGTTTTTTTTCTCGTACAGACCTTCGCCACACTCCACCTGGTTTTTCCTTTACCGTTAACGGCAATGTCCTCAAAGGTCACGCCAACCTGTCAGAATTGAGATAGATTTGAAACCATTTGAAATTTTGAGAACTAGCAATCCTACTCCCTTACACAATCTTCCTCACCCTCAACCTCCTCCAGGGCTCCTCAGTTCAGTTTAGTGTGGACACACCAGGTCCTAATGCCTGTGCTGGCTGCTCTCTTACCACAGTCCCATTTAGTCAAAGTTATTTGCCCTCAGCACAACACATGGGTTGGGAAAAGGGACAGCAGAGAAAACACCATCTAAGCGCTGGGCCATGCCTGCAGGGCCCCAGCCTTCCTGCCAAGCAATACCACTGCAGTCTCCCAGATCATGGCCTCCAAGACAAAGCCAAAGGTTTATGCTTCATCCTATAGTTCTCATACCAGCCGTGGCTGGTTTGTCTCAGTGGGCAGAGTTTTGGATTGTGGACTGAAGGATCCCGAGTTGGATTCTCATCAAGGACACATGCCTGGCTTGCAGACCTCATACCCATTACGGGCTTCCAGAGGCAGCCTATGGATGTTTCTCTCTCATCAACGATGTTTCTCGGGAGAAACCAAGATGGCGGCAAAGGTAAACAACTAAGCTGCTGCCTCGCACAACAATTTCAAAACAACAACTAAAAGACAAAACATCTACCACCCAGAACCACAGGAAAGCTGGCTGACTGGAAGTTTTACAGCTGAGGGGGAAAGAGAAAGGATGCACAAACGCTGACAAGCTGAGGTGTGGAGGCGTGCGAATTGGGCTGTTGGCGGTCGACTGGGCAGGCGGCTTTTTTTTTCAAACCCGAAGGGAGACAGGTTCCCGATTGCTCTGAGTCCAGTTTTCTGGGACATGTGTGGGAACCCAGATGCCAATTGGAGAAGCTGGGTCTGTCGCCCTCGGTTCAAAGTGTAGTGACATTCTTTCAGAGGTGCCCCAGCAATCTTTGTATTGCTGCGATACAGCGGGAAAAGCGAGGACTTTGATATGCATAAAGGCAGCGACGGCTGTGACCGCAGCCATCGCCGATTGCCACGCCCTAGCCTAGTGACAACCCCTAACCCCGCCCTGCCCTGAGACCCCGCCCCGCACCATATCGTACAACCCACCCAGTCTCCACACAGCGCTTTTGCATATAAAAATGGCCTGCCCTGTGGAAGCCAATCAAATAAACTGCAGCACCGGTCATACCTTCTCCAAACCGCCAAATCCCAAGCAAAAGGAGAAAACTGTAGTTCTTGCAGTAGCACCTCAGACAGTAGCTACCTGGACACCCGATTGGGATCCAGAAATAAGTGTACCTAGTGATCAGTGTGAGGACGACAACAGATTATCAACTACTCACATAAGTGGGCACATTCAAGAGCGAGAACTCAGTGATCACCAAATCCATACATGGAATCAAGTCCTTCCCACCAAATAACAGTGTCCTCCAGCACATCAATTCTTCCATTATAGACACATCTGGTCCTCACAGTCTTATTTGCCCAGTGAGGTCAATTCCTCCCCAGTGACACAAACAACAATCAAGAACTTTTTTTAAAACCCGCCCTTAAAAAAAAAATAAACAACCAAAAACAAGGGGTGGGATGTACACACAGGACCACAATTGGGGTGCCATCCATGAGTGTCCAACCCAGGTAAGCTGGAGGCTGTACCCATTGAACCAATAGGCACACCTATTACACAAAGCAATCCCCCTACCATACTCAGGGAAGCAGCGAAAAATGGGGTGACCAAGGAAAACAAGATCACAAACTAAAGAAATGGAGGAGAACAAATGACTGGACATAGAGTTCAAAACCACGGTTATAAGGTTTTTCAAGAATTTCCTGAAAAAGGCCGATAAGTTTAATGAGACCCTCAAGGATATGAAAAAGCACAAACTAAGAAATTAAACATACACTGACTGAAATAAAAAATATTATAACAGAAACCCAACAGCAGACTAGAGGAACGCAAGAATCAAGTCAAAGATTTGGAAATAACAAAGAGGCAAAGGACATGCCTCCAGATAAGCAAGAAGAGAAGAGAATTCAGAAAGTTGAATATAGTGTAAGAAGTCCCTCTGGTACAACTTCAAGCATTACCAACATCAGAATTATGGGGATGCCAGAAGAGAGAGAGCAAGACACTGAAAACCTATTTGAAGAAATAATGAACTGAAAACTTCCCCCACCTGGCAAAAGAAATACAAGTCCAGGAAGCTCACAGAACCCAAACAAAGGAATCCAAAGAGGACCACCAATACACAATCATATTAAAAGGCCAAGGCAAAGCTCACACTTCCTCCAGATGTGCACACCACTGTGTAATGTCTAACCCCACCCCAACTTCAGACCCCAGGTTCACTGCCTCAGCTCTGCCCCTTCCTGCTCCACAGCACAGGACCTCTCAGGACTCACCCATGACCTTGGCATATGGCATCCAGAGAGTGCTTGAGAGGTTTCAGAAGGATCTAGCACAACCCGATTCCTGGTGGACCCCACAGCCTGGGGAAAGCAGGGCAGGCGGCTCTGAAATCCTCCCTGCCCGTCTCTGACCTTGGATTCAATACTCACCACCCACATCCGCAGGGGAATTTCAGATACAAGTCACCCCTGTCCACTCTGCCCTGCACTTCCTGTGTCCTCAGATCTCACAACACTCCTCTCTCCGCTCCTCCTTCCTCGGGGTCCTTGACGGGGACCTGAGCTGCAGGACGTGACAGGCGCCCTGACCCCAGGCTGCTGGGGGGAGTGTGAGGAGGCGGCGAGGGCCGGTGTGGCGGGAGAGGGACGCGAACTCACCTCAGCTGAGCCCCTGAGCAAGGCCATTGCCATTGCCCGCTGTGCGCGGATCGAGGCCGGAGACGTCCGAGCGGCCGGTAAGAAGCAGGGGCGGTGGGAGGGGCAGAAAAGGGTCTCTGTTCCCTCACGGACGTGGGGAACACCGTGGCCTCAGCGAATTTCACTCCCACGTGCGAGCTGAGCGGGCAAGACTCGGGCCTTCATCCCTCCGAGCACCTGCCTCTGCCGCCGCCCGCCGGGAGCCTTCCACCCGGTACTGGAGTAGATTCTGGGTGAAGACCAATAGCCGCCCAGAGTGCACCGGAAGTCCCGCCCCCGCACGCGGGTGACGTAACAGAAAGGCCTTTTCTGACCTTTCATTGGCTAAGCTGGCGGTATTCCTCACAAGGCCTTCTGGGTAATGTGAGTCCAGAGTCCAAGATGGTGATGGAAGGTTTCTCCATATCACTCCAAGGAAAACAGCGACATCTGCTGGTAGGGGCACTGGGACATGACCTTCCCCATGAAAGAGATGTCTTCAAATGGATAAAAAAAAGAGCTCTTTTCCTGGTAAAGGGACTGGAGTCCTTTTTATGAAAACACATTATCTGTGAGACCAATGCAGCTCGTCATAATATAGAGGTAGCATGTGGGGCATATATTTGAAATAAAGAACTAACATGTATAATATAAACTTTAAATCGAATTCTGTTGTTTAATTTTTACTTGAACATCAATAAAGATAAATAGGCCTTTGAAACAGTGGGAGACATCAATTCTGGCAAAGTAACTGGTATTTTTTTTGTTTTTAAAAAATATATATTTTATTTATTTTTACAGAGAGGGATAGAGAGAAACATCGATGAAAGAGAAACATTGATCAACTGCCTCCTGCACATGCCCCAATGGGGACTTGTCAGCAACCAAGGTACATGCCCTTGACCGGAATTGAACCTGGGACCCCTCAGTCCGCAGGCCGACGCTCTATCCACTGAACCAAACTGGTTAGGGTGTAACTGGTGTTTTTGTTAATGTTCAGATGCCACTGTAATTATCATAATGAAAGATAATTCGTCCCTTATGGACATATTAAAGATGTCAGCAGTGTTGATGTTTCAGGTTTTCTCAATGAGATAAGATTATACAAATATTCACAAATTATACTTAGAGTAAATGAAATACATATTCACTTGTTTAATTTCTTTATTGATTAAGGTATTACATATGTGTCCTTATTCCCCCATTACGCCCATGAAATACATATTCATACTGAAAGATGACCTATGTATATATAGCTCCAAAACGTTAAAACCACATGAAGTATTTTAAATAACAAGTAATAATGGGTATGCATATGTGCAATGAATCTTTAAAATTCATAATTCTGTAAGAACCTTATACTACTTAAAATTTAGGACCAAGTCAGCCTGGTGTGGCTTACTGTACAAGCGTCAACCTACAAGAGGAGATCAGGGTTTGAATTCTGTTTTGGGTAGAGAAGCCTGAGGTGTGTGTTTGATCGTCAATGGGGGGTATGCAGGAGGCCACTGATCAATGATTCTGTCTCATCATAGATGTTTCTATTATTCTCTCCCACTCTAAAATCAATAAAAATCTACTTTTTAAAATTCAGAGCAAAAACACACAGTGAAGTATACAACCAATTGGAACATGTCATAAAGCATTAAAACTAAGTAATGTAGCAGAGGAGTTGAAAAACATCTAAAACTGGCTAGGGCTGGAAATAATTTCTAAATGAAACCAACCTCCAGGACACTGAAACTGGCAGAATGATCACAGGAGTGGTCTGACACTCCTGGCAAAGTTCTGACACGGGGCCCTACCTTGTCTGGCTCAGTGTATAGAGCATCTGCCTGGGGACCTGAACGATCCCAGGTATGATTGATCCAAGGGCACATGCCTGAATTCTGGGCTGCATTCCCAGTAGGGGGAGTGCAGGACACAGCCCATGCATGATTCGTTTCTCATCATTCATGTGTATATCTCTCATGTCCTGTCTGAAATCAATTAAAAACAAATAATACATAAGAAATTTAAAAATCGCCGAAACCGGTTTGGCTCAGTGGATAGAGCGTCGGCCTGCGGACTGAGGGGTCCCAGGTTCGATTCCGGTCAAGGGCATGTACCTTGGTTGCGGGCACATCCCCAGTAGGGGTTGTGCAGGAGGCAGCTGATCAATGTTTCTCTATCATTGATGTTTCTAACTCTCTATCCCTCTCTCTTCCTCTCTGTAAAAAATCAATAAAATATATTAAAAAAAAAAAAAAAGAAATTTAAAAATCACTGGAAAGAATACCCTCAGGTGAGGATTTACAGAAGAACAATAACAAAACTTCTGACTTGGGAACCCTGTACAGCACTCTCTTGTCCATAAAACATCTTCATGATAAAATCAAATCTCCTTCTCATCTCCTTTCAATGTGGGCTTTAATATTCTTACATCCAATGCTAGTCATTCCTGAGTGCTGCTCATCTCATATCTCCACAGCCCCCATCACCCAATGATTCACTATCACATAGAATATTTTCTTTTTCAGTGAATTGCTCCTCCTAACATAAAGCCTTTGAACAAGCCTTGTTGGGAACACGTGTCTGTATGCACTGCTGTGTAACACGGGCCAGTTCAGCCTCAGGAGCAGATGGGATCCTCAGTAAAAGATGGTTGAAGCCATGAAACATCATGCTGTGGCTTTCCTTCCACAGTTCTACCTTTTTCTGCTCACACCTTATTATATTTTGTCAGCTCTCTATTTTCCCCTCATGTTGTCATGAATGAGGAGGGCGCACATTTGTAGGAAAAAGATTTCATGGTAGCCCATGTTTTAGCGTAGCCATATCTAAAGTTAATTCTCTCACTTCATGGGAATCAGTGTCTTTAATTTACCACCTATTGTGACCTACCTGTTGTCAGCTCCATAGAGCTGTTTGTCTTCTAGGTATATAAATGCTGTTCATTGTATAACTCCAATATGCCTTTCTATAGTTTGCTCTAGCAATATTCTCTTCCATTAATAATGTTCATTCAGCATGCAGACACTTGAACTGCATTAACAGGTGAAATAATTGGCGGAAACCGGTTTGGTTCAATGGATAGAGCATTGGTCTGCGGACTGAAAGGTCCCAGGTTCGATTCCGGTCAAGGGCATGTACATTGGCTGCGGGCACATCCCTGGTAGGGGGTGTGCAGGAGGCAACTGGTCGATGATTCTCTCTCATCGATGTTTCTAGCTCTCTATCCCTCTCCCTTCCTCTCTGTAAAAAATCAATAAAATATATTTAAAAACAAAACAAAAAAAACAGGTGAAATAATTATTTCCAAGCAATGTTGTGAGACCCTAGGATCCGAAATCTTTATCTCAGGTGCAGATGCCCACTTTCCAAACCTTGAATGGTGCCAGCAGGGTAGGCATCTATACAACAAATAGTTCGGCTCAAAGGATGGAGCCTTAGCCTGTGGACTGAGCGGTCAAGGCTTTCATTCTGGGCAAGGGCCTGTACCTTGTTGGCGGCTCAGTACCCAGCCAGGTCAGGTCATGTGTTAGAGGCCAGCAAATCATTTGTCTCTCACACACAGATGTTTCTCCCTCTCTCTGTGTGTCTCTCCACCTCCCTTTCACCCTGTAAAAATCAATGGAAAAATCACAGGTTGAGGTTTAACAAAAAAATAAAGAAAATTTATTATGTAAACTTATTTTCCAGATACATGTCATATTCTTGGGAAAAATATACAATATCCCAGAAAATACAATAAATGTCATGTAAAGTATGTAGGGGAGCCAGAACAAAAATGCAAGAGAGTGATCTGATAAATTCTGGTGAACAACAAAACATGGTTTCACACCATCTATTTGCTTTAGAAGTGTCTAATATATCAACTTCCTGTTTCATCTGGACCGGTCTGGAAGATCAGATGTTTTAACAAAGATACAGACAGCAAATGCACATCTGTGATAAAACTCATTTTAATTTCCTAGAAAAAAATACAATACAAAAAGCAAGGAAGGAAGCGCGACAAAAAAAAAAAGTAAGTAAATTGACAAATTGAAGGGTTTGTGTAAGTAGCCGAGGATCTGTAAAGAATTAGAGTTGAGGAAATAAAAATAGAAGGGATGTAAACAATGGAATATAATAGAAAGAAAGATATGGGAGCAGGCACACTTGACAGTAATTGTAAAAGTTATAATAATGTTTGTGAAAGTGATAAAAGGGTTATGAAGATAAATCTTAAAAGAAAATTATAAGTATACTGAATAATAAATTTTATAGAGCACCTGAATTAATCTAAAAAAGTAAGCATATTTTTTTAAATCTTAGAACACATATACTTATGTGAATAAAGGGCTAAATTTCTGATATGTGAAGAGTAATCAATCATTCATCCATCACAAGGAGTCTGCTGTTCGGCCCTGGCGTTATTTGCAAAGTAAACTTGGAAAATATTCCTCATTTCTGTATTCGAGGATGTTCCCACCAGTTCAATATCAGTTTAGACTTCCCAGGTTATTATGAGAATTAAAAGAGAAAATGCTCAAAAAGTGATCTCTGACCCAAACCGGTTTGGCTCAGTGGATGGAGCATAGGCCTGGGGACGGGGAGGTCCCAGGTTCGGTTCTGGTCAAGGGCTTGTGCATTGGTTGCTGCCGCATTCCCGGTGCGGGGTGTGCAGGAGGCCGCTGATTGATGTTTCTCTCTCATCGATATTTCTAACTCTCTATCTCCCTCCCTTCCTTTCTGTAAGAAATCAATAAAATACATTTTAAAGAAAAAAAAAAAGTGATCTCTGGAACCTGGGCCCAGGCAAGTACCAAGTGTGTAACTTTTATTGATCCTCACAGTCCTAGCTAAGTCCCGTTATCAGCGTCATGTCACATTTAGCCAACTGAGGTGCAGGGGGCTGTAGTGAGTCTCCTGGAGACTCCAGGTTAGAGGCCCAACACTGAGACCTTGGTGCCCACAGTACTGCCTCCCTGCAGATGGGTCAGCGGGTTCAGAAAGGCCCCAGTTCTTTCTCAAAAGCCCTTAAAGACAAAGGTGCTTGTTGGCACTGGGGAAGTGAAGGGTTCTTGTCCTGAGAATGTTTCTTAAGGTTGCTCTTCTGCAGGTGGTGGAGAATGTTAGTAGTGCGGGTTAAAATTAAAAGTGTTCGCTGCATTGTGCATAGCATTTAAAAACTAAATAATTTCTAGTTGGTGTGGCTCAGTGGTTAAGCATTGGTGCATGCACAAAGATGTCCCCCATTTGATTTCTCATCAGGGTACATGCCTGGGTTGCGGGGTCCATTCCCAACAGCAGAGTGCAGGAGGTAGCCCATCAATGATTCTCTCTCATTATTGATGACTCTATCTCTCCCTCTCCTTGCCTCTCTGAAATTAATAAAATATATTTTTAAAATCTCTAAAAATGTATTTTAAAGGTAAAAATTATTAAAACACTTTATACCAATACAAATATTTCCTAAATCAAAAAGGAACAAAATGAGTGAAACTCTTAACATCCACATTTGTTATTCCATTGTCTTTTTGCTCAACAAATTTGCCAAAACTCGTAAAACAATAGGCAGAACATATGATCAGATTTAAAAAAAAATATTTTATTGATGTTTTACAGAGAGGAAAAGAGAGGGACAGAGAGTGAGAAACATCAATCAGCTGCCTCCTGCACACCTCCTACTGGGGATGTGCCCACAACCAAGGTACATGCCCTTGACCGGAATTGAACCTGGGACCCTTCAGTCCGCAGGCCAACACTCTATCCACTGAGCCAAACCAGTTAGGGATGATAACATGTTTTAAGAAAGATGCAGACACAGCGAATATACATCTGAGAAAAGACTCACCATACATTTCTAGAAAAAGTACAACTAACCGGTGAGGTAGCATGACAAACTTACAAAATAAAATGTTTAAATAAAGAATGAATGACCAAACAAAATATTCCCTAGGATGTGAAGAATGTGAATCCCTCACACACTACTTGAAAAATGCAAAAAAGTACAATCAGTTAAGGTTTATTTTATTTATTTTTTAAAACAATCTTAATACTTATTAGCATACCATAGAGCTCGGCTACTGGTTGAGTCACTCAATTCTTAGTGAGACATGCTCATAGACACTGATGTTTTTCATTTTTAAACTTATTTCCTTATTGATTTCAGAGAGGGAGAGGGAGAGTCAATCATTGATGGCACCTCCTGCACGCCCACTACTGGGGATTCAGCCCCCAAACCAGACATGTGCCCTTGGCCGGAATTGAATCTGGGACCCTTTAGTTCGCAGACTGATGCTCAATCAATTGATGCAAACCGGCTAGGGCAAGGTTTATTTTTCATTTTCAAAGAACAGTTTATTTTTAAAGAGAGAATGGAGAGGGAAACATTGATGGAAGAGTGCCATATCCGCCAGCTGCCTCCTGCACACCCACTTCTGTGGATCTAGCCCACAACTCAGCCCATATCCCCCCACCAGCAATCAAATCCACAACCCTGTGCTACACGAGATGATGGCCAAGCACTGAGCCACACCGGCCATGGTGGTATATTCCATTTAGATCACAAATTGCTAATCTCGGTAAATTTAAACTTTCATCTACCCAAAAACTCAGATTATGCACTGAATTTTTCATAAAGGTAAATAATACTTATATACATACAAGGAATTATACAGAAATGTTTGTACCTGCTTTATTAGAAATAACCAAATATTTATGAAAATGGACAAATTGAAGGTGATATATCAATGATAAGAATATCAGAAAAAAAGATGAATTACTAGTGTAACTTTAATACATCTCCAAGTATTTATGAAACATAAATTAAAGCAGAAAAAAACTTAGAAAAATCAAGTTCTCTATGAAAATGGAATGTAAATCCGTTGTTACTAGGAAAGCTGTGAAGAACAGGGACAGATTACAAGAGGTCAAGTAGCAATTACACAGAGACAGATATGGTCAGCATTATGACTATAATGATGGTTTCAGTTTCATGCACATGTCAAGATTTATGAAGCACTATACTTAATACATGCAATTTACTCATTATAGCTCTTAAAAATGATTCAGGATAAAACAAATGTATGTTGACCAGTTCTGGAAGAACAGGTTTGGCAACATTATATTCAATCCACATACTTATGCCTTCTGGGTGAGAGTCTCATCTCAGTGACAGAAAATGTAACAAACAATGAAGAACTTTCACCCAAACCCATAAAAGCCACATCCCTGGACTAAAGACAGCCTTTGTCTCCATCTTTGTTTTGCTGCCAGCACACCAATGGCTCTGATGGGAACATCTGAGAAGCTACAGGAGCCACAAAAAATCATGATTATAATCAATGACAATGACTGCCTCACAGAAGATAAACATGCCTAGAGACCCTCAGACCTGTGTATACACAGCTCTTGTAGTCTTTTCCTCAAAATAATTCCTGGATGCATATTTAGATGAGGACCCTTCCATCTAATGGGCTGCAGTACTGTCCAACCAAAATTGGGTCAGTGTTACTACAGTGAAAGGGATTCCCCTCACTGCTATGGTGCTCAAATCACAGACCATTACCCGTGAAATTGTAGGCATGAGGGCACATGGCCCTCTGCAACACCTGGACAAGAGATACCCTTCAAATATATTGGCATCCTTTGCAAACGAGAAATTCATGCTCCCAGCCCTTACCGATTTGACTCAGTGGGTAGAGCGTTGGCCTGCGGACTGAAGGGTCCCAGGTTCGATTCCGGTCAAGGGCATGTACCTGGGTTGCAGGCACATCCCCAATAGGTGGTGTGCAAAAGGCAGCTGACTGATATTTCTCTCTCATCAATGTTTCTAACTCTCTATTCCTCTCTCTTCCTCTCTGTAAAAAAAAAAATCAATAAAATTTTTTTTAAAAAATTAAAAAAAAAAGAAATTCATGCTCCCAGACATAATTGAGGTTGTCAAAGCTACTCCCTCTTGGGAGTGATTGCTGTGTCTCAAAGCATCCAGAAATCACATGAGGATTAGAGAGTTCACAGTGCTTCCAAGGAAAATATGGGCACAGTGTAAATTTGCCAAAACTGAGCTAATTTGTGCACCATACTGTTTTTCCATGGGCAAAAATGTTTGAAACTCCACAAAATTTTTCACGTCATCATGCTTGGGAGAGTCCAGACCTTCCTATAAACTAACCCACACAGTAAATAGAACACCCAAGATTAAAGAAGTCTTACGAAAAAGCCTTCATTATTTTACAAACCAAAGAGACATGAGACCGGCAGTTCTTCCACTGATGACTTAGGCACTCAATAAATTCATCACCAGCATTCATGCAAAGAATGTCCCTGAAAATGGCAGTCCCTCTGCAACATTATGTTTGCTGGCACCAACGGTAATCAGTCCTATGGGAAAACTCATGACAGGGAAACAAGTAAGAATCAAGGGCTCAGGTATTCCTAATTTTCTTCAACAAATGACACAACAGAGTTAGCTTCCCTGGGCACATGAGGATGGTGATTGATGCCACAATTCAGAAAAATGAGGATTCACAATTTTTTTTTTTTATTATTAAGTACTAAAAAACTACATTTCCTACACATCAAAGAAATTTCTCACATTTGGACTCATAGGTGCAGCATGAATTGAGAAATTTTGCTGAGAGATACCTCACATTTATTGCACTCATAATGGCTTTCTTCAGTGTGAACTCACTTATGATATTGGAGAGAATTGCTCCATGTAAAAGATTTTTCACATTCACTGCATTGATAAGGCTTTTCTCCAGTGTGCACTCTCTGATGATACTGGAGATCACTGCCAAACCGGTCTTGGCCACAAATTTTCTTATATTATTAAGTACTAACTAAGAAACTACATTTCCTACACATCTAAGAAATTTCTCACGTTTGGAATCCCACGTTGGCTTTCTCCAGAGTGAACTCTCTGATGATATTGGAGACCACTGACACTTCGTAAAAGATTTTCCGCATTCATTGCATTTATAATGCTTTTCTCTTGTATGAACTCCCTGATGACGATGAAGGTCATTACTAGCAAGAAAAGATTTCCCACATTCACTGCATTTATAAGGCTTTTCTCCTGTATGAACTCTCAGACGATGATGATGAAGTATTCTCTTAGTGGTAAGAGATTTCCCACATTCACTGCATTGATAAGGCTTTTCTCCAGTGTGAACTCTCTGATGACATTGGAGAGCATTGCTCCGTGTAAAAGATTTTCCACATTCACTGCATTTATAAGGCTTTTCTCCTGTGTGAACTCTCTGATGATGATGATGAAGTATTCTCTTAGTGGTAAAAGATTTTCCACATTCTCTGCATTGATAAATAAGGCTTTTCTCCAGTGTGAACTCTCTGATGACATTGGAGAGCATTTCTCCGTGTAAAAGATTTTCCACATTCACTGCAATGATAAGGCTTTTCTCCGGTATGAACTCTCCGATGTTGATGAAGGATGGTCTTAGAGGTAAAAGATTTTCCACATTCACTGCACTGATAAGGCTTTTCTCCAGTGTGAACTCTCTGGTGATATTGGAGACCAGTGCTACTTGTAAAAGATTTTCCACATTCAATGCATTTATAAGGCTTTTCTCCCCTGTGAACTCTCTGATGATATTGGAGACCTTTTCTTCGTTTAAAAGATTTTCCACATTCATTGCATTTATAAGGCTTTTCTCCCGTATGAACTATCAGATGATGATGAAAGTCGGTCTTAGCGGTAATATATTTTCCACATTCACTGCATTGATAAGGCATTTCTCCAGTGTGAATCCTTGATGATATTGGACAGTACTGCTACATGTAAAAGATTTTCCACACTCACTGCATGTATAAGGCTTTTCTCCTGTATGAACTCTCTGATGACAGTGAAGATCACCGATCCTGGTAAAAGTATTTCCCACATTCACTGCAGTGATAAGGCTTTTCTCTAGTGTGACCTTGCTGTTGATAATGAAAGAGATAGATAATTTAGTAATATATTTTCCACATTCAGAGGACACAAAACACCGACTTCCAAGATGGACACATTTTTCCTGAATAAACGTGTGGGTACAACTAATGTCTTCCTTACATTCTTTTCTACTGTAATAATTGTTTCTCCTTTCAAATGTCATCCCACACGTCAAAATTGCAGTTGGACTGTCCCTGGTCTGAGTAGCCTTTAGGTGGAGAGGTCCTGACCCAGTAAAAACACCCTGCCCAACCTCCCCGCATGTGAAACGATTCTGGGACACATTGAAATCGAAGCTGTTTGCACATGAATTCCTTTCCACACCTATAATGAAAAGCTTCTCTCTCACATGATGCTGGTGAAATTTTGCACTGAAATAAAATCGTTTTGCACATGCACCACATCTCAACAGTATCTGTCCATGTTGTGTTTCCTGCAGCTCAGTCAAGTGGAAAATGTTTCCCAAAACTAGCTCACAACTCTCACAGGGATGGCTCTTCTGGGGAAGACAAGGCTACCTTGGGATTCCTTGCCTGTGACACTCTTACTGAAACCTTCTGTTCAGTCGGGGCCTCCACATTCTCTTCTCCACAGCAGCAACCTGAAAAAAAATAAATGTAGGTGAAGTGCATGTTGACCTGATAAAAACAGAATGTGTTTATTACAAATGTTTATCTGCAATGACTGGACATGATTCCATACAATAATTTTCAAGACAAGTAAGTCAGACTCTCAGGAAATGGCTGTTGTATATAACATGGCCAAAAAGGTCACTGGATGATGAAAATCTCACCAAGGGAGGACAGAAGCATAGGCTGGGACAAAAAGAAGACAGGCAGGGTCTACTCGTTACTACTCCACAAATGGCTTCGTTTCGGACTTTTCATGCTGGCGATGTGAGTTTATGTAGACAATAATATAAGAGCACGTGATGTTCAGCGTCAATATAACACGTGTGCACTCTAAGGCTCTGCAGGCATGGAACAACGTTGGAATGCAGTAAAGCAAGGTGTGTGAAAGGTAGTGGTGCAAAGTTTAGAGAGGTTAAGGTTATCTGTGCGCTGGGAATCAGCGTAGAATGATCACTATTAAAAACTGAGTCGTACGCAAAGTGTCACCATTAAGCAAGAAGAAGTAGAATTGGGTGAGTGGGCAATGATAACAAGACACTGTTGAACAAAATGGGTTCCTAGTTATGAATGAAACAAAGCCCAGGCATCAAAACTACCCCCACAGCTCTTCACCAAGGCAAAGGTGCCTCAGGTCTACCCTGTCATGGATAAAGTCATGTTTCTTCTGTGATGCATAAATGATTTTGCCTCTTACATCCTAGTTGAGATGGGGTAAATGATGCCAATCTTAAAAAGATGGATGGTCAGCACTCTGGTAGAACAACAAAGCACAAAGGAGATCACAGACAAAAGACCTATGAGAGTGACATCAGCAAGATGGCAGAATCAGAGATAGAGAATCTTTCCCCAAGTAGATGGCTATCCATGAAAAAGCCAACCCACAGGAAATGGGAATAAGAGTACCATGAATTTGGCTCAGTGGATAGAGCATCAGCCTGCAGACTCAAGAGTCCCAGGTTCGATTCCAGTCAAGGGCATGTACCTTGGTTGCAGGCACATCCCTAGTAGGGGGTGTGTAGGAGGAAACTGATTGATTTTTCTCTCTGATCGATGTTTCTAACTCTCTCTCCCTCCCCCTTCCTCTATGTTAAAAATCAATAAAATAACCCTAACCGGTTTGGCTCAGTGGATAGAGCGTCAGCCTGCAGAATGAGAGGTCCCAGGTTCGATTCAGTCAAGGGCATGTGCCTTGGTTGCGGGAACTACCCAGTGGGGTGTGTGCAGGAAGCAGCTATTTGATGTTTCTCTCTCATTGATATTTCTAATTCTCTATCCCTCTCCCTTACTCTCTGTAAAAAATCAATCAAATATATTTATCAATAAAATATATTTATTAAAAAAAAAGAGTACCATGAAGACCAGCAGTAATACAGAACACCATAAAAGAACAACTGCATAGAAAGGATGACAGGAAACTGGGTGAGCAAACACATTTGAAGATACCTAATGTCAAAAACAAGGGTTAATAATAACTAGTTAACTAAATAAATAGAGCACCCTAACCCATTTGGCTCAGTGGATAGAGCGTTGGCCTGCAGACTCAAGGGTCCCAAGTTTGATTCGGTCAAGGGCATGTACTGTGGTTGTGGGCACATCCCCAGTATGAAATGCTTGAAGGTATTCTTTAAGAAGAGGAAGAAGAAGAAAAACGTAAAGATAAAACTTATGAACAACAAATACATATCTATCAACAAGTGAATCTAAAAATCAAGTGAATAACAAATCTGATGAACAGAATAATCTGGTGAATATAATAGAATAAGGGGCATAGAAAGGGAGTAGGCTGACAATCCTCGGGGGGGAAAGGGACGTGGGGGTGCGTGACAAGACTGGACAAAAATCATACAGTTACGGATGAGGAGAGTGGCGGGGGGAGGGGCAAGGGCATGAGTTGGGATGGGGTGGAAACCGGGCGGAAGGGAGCTATGTAAGGAAAAAAGAGGACCAACTATAATAATCTGAACAATAAAGATTTTTTTAAAAAGTCTAGAGGCAAAGTAAATAAGACAACCTACAAAGCTTATGCATAACATTCAGAAAATGTAACTCTAAGGGGAAATTTTATAGACATAAATGCCTACATTGTCACAAAAGATCTCAAAGAACCGAACATGGCATCTCAGGAAACTGGAAACACAAGAGGAAAGTAAACCCAAAGATTTCAAAGGACAGAAACCATCAATATCAGAACAAAAATGAAAAAGGAGACAAGACAAAAGAATGGAATACCTAAAAGGTATATTTAAGAAAAAAGATATAAAAATGTGCAAGCCTTAAGTTACACTAAAGCAAAAATAAAGAAACAAAAACCAAGACTCAAATAAGTAAAAAATAAAATACATGAAAGATAAGACATGACACCTGTCACTAGGATCCACAATGCATCATAAGAGATGTTGGTATTACCAGATGACATGACCCTCCATAGAGAAATTTGTCAAGATCCCACTGTGAGCTCCTGAAATTAATAAACAAATTCAGAGCCCTGTCCAGGTGGCTCAGTTGTTGAGTGTGTGGTCCCAATGCACCAGCATTGTGTGTTTGATCCCCTATCAGGGCACATATAGGGGACAACCAATGAGTGCATAGATGGGTAGAATAGCACATCAATCCTTCACTCGCTTTCTTTCTCTGTCTCCCTTCCTGTCTCTAAAATCAATAAAGAAATGCTGCCCCGTATGTATCACTGATTGAGCATTGACTCATGAACTAGGAGGTCACAATTGGATTCCTTGTTAGGACACCTGCACTGGTTGCGAGCTCAATCACCAGTGAGGGTCATGCAGGAGGCAGCTGATGAGTGATTCTCTCTCATCATTGATGTTTTTATCTCACTCTCTTCTTCCTCTAGGACAGCGGTTCTCAACCTGTGGGTCACGACCTCTTTCACAGGGGTCGCCTAAGACATCCTGCATATCAAATATTTATATTACGATACATAACAGTAGCAAAATTACAGTTATGAAGTAGCAACAAAAACAATTTTATGGTTGGGGGGCACTACAACATGAGGAACTGTATTAAAGGGTTGTGGCATTAAGAACGTTGAGAACTACTGCTCTAGGAAACAAAAAATGCATATATTTAAATAAATAAATACATAAATCCTTTAAAGAATAAGTAAATATCCCTAGGCACTGTACTTCACTGATGAGAGTGCTGGCTTGTGCACTGGAGGGCTATGGTTCTATTCCCAGTCAAGGGTAGGTACTTAAATTGCAGGTCTGTTCCCTACTCTCAGTAGAGCCACATGTGGGAGGCAGCCAATGGATGTTTTCTCTCTCTCTCTCCCACACTCTCTCTAAAAGAACAATAAATGGAAAACATCCTCACTATTCGGGTGAAGATAACACAAGAATAAAGAATTTAAATTCATAAAAATGACAGGATTCAAAATAAACATACAAACAGTTCCATTTCTACACACTAATAATTCATTCTTTGATGGAAAATGAAGAAGGTAATCAAATTTACAATAGCATCCAAACAATAAAATCCACAGGAATAAATTCAAACAAAATGTGAAATATCTGTACAGTGAGTACTATAAGACAGTGATGAACGGAATGGCAAAAGCACAAATCAGTTGAAAGACAACCTGTGTTCATGGGTCTGAAAATGAATATAGAGGAGATAGCTATATTACACAAGGCAAAGTACAGATTAAATACAATCCCAATAACTCCAATGGTATTTTACAAAGAAATGAATAAAAAAATCTGGAAATGGAATCAAAAGACCTCCATTAACAAAAGCAAGCCTGAGCGAGGACAAAGCTGGTGGCATCACACTTCCTGACTTCAATTTATTACAAAGAGAAAGCAACCAAACAGTGTGTTGCTGGAGAAACACAGATACATATATAAACAGAACAGAACAGAGAATATAAAAATAAACCGAGGCACAAACTTTTAACCCAGGCACATACTTTTAACCCAGGCACATACTTTTAACCCAGGCACATACTTTTAAGTGACCTTTGACAAAGCTGCAAGTCACAGAAGAGAGGAAAGATAGTTTCTTCAAGAATTGACACTCATATGTAAAACAACAACACTAGATACCACTAATAAAATGTAACTCAACATGCAGGACAGAATTAAATGTGAGCGCTAAAACTGAAAATTCCTCAGGAAAACCTTGAGAAAAAGTTTTTGAGATTTGTTCTGGACAGGATTTTCTGAATGTCACACCAACCACCACACAAAATAGAATAATAAACAGTCCACACTGCAACAAATAAAGAAAAATAGCGTCTTCACAGCACAACACCAATAAACAAAATGAAATGAAAGAGCAATCTAGAGAACAGAAGAAAACACTTGCAAACTATATGAAGGAATACCTTGGAAATGTTGTGGATTCGGTTCTGATCAGTACAATAAAGCAACTATTGCGATATAGACAAAAATTAACACAAATAGTTGCAGTTCCCCGGCAATAATGAAGGCATGTTAATACTATACTTCAGGCTAATAACAATGCAATGACTCTGCCTCAAAAGCAAAGTCTATATAACTTCATTAACAATTTTTACTTGCTAAGCACTAGTAACAAGCATCTAAGATAGCTAGAAACATGGTGGCACTAGACCTGCTGAATGCTGGATTGCCAAAAACGTAGATTTTGTAGAAAAGAGGGTGTGGGGGAGTAATATCTACAAAGCACTATTAAGCACATGCAAAATAATGTGTTCCTGTATGTTGTAAGCAATTAATATATAACATATATAAGGTATTCAAAAGACTATTTAACCAAAAAATATAGTTAACAAACAGGATAAGGATGTAGAGACAATTTTACAAAAATATATACACATGCCCAACAGGAATATAGAAAATGCTTTCCTCACTGATCAAGGTGGAATCCCTCAGGCTTCCTGCAACACTACCAACCACAAGTCTTTCCCTGTGAATGTAGTACAGCGGGGAGAATTGGGACTTCAGGAATAGAAGGGAGCAATGGCTACAGACCCACCCTCCCCAGGACAGCAACTACCCAGGAAACTGGAAAATCAAGCAGAACCACAGTCTACATGGGAGGACAGAGCACACCCTGGGAGATGGGGCCTGGGAAATCCCAAAGCCAAGTCCAGGTCACTGGTGAGAGTGAGGGTCTTACCCAGCAAGGACAGAATTTCAAAGTTCTCCAGCATCACATTCAGGTACAACTGTCTCTGACCCTCATCAAGGAGGCTCCATTCCTCCTTGGAGAAGTACAGGGCAATGTCCTCAAAGGTCACGCCAACCTGTCAGAATGGAGACAATTGAAACCAGAGCTGTCTCTCTGAGAACCCCCACTCCTACTCCAGACAAACCTTCCCCCCCTCAACCTCCTCCAGGGCACCCGGTTAGTGTGGACACCAGGCCCTAATGCCAGTGCAGGCTGCTCTCTCATCACAGTCCCATTACTCACTGGGATTGTCCTCAGCAGAGCAGCTGGGTAGGGTGGGAAGGATTGGGGGAGGGGAGGGCAGAGAGCAATGCCACTTAAGGTCTGGGCGATGCCTGCCTGGCCCCAGACTTCCTGCCAAGCAATTCCATTACCATCTCTTAGATTATGCCTCCAAGACAAAGCCAAGCATGGGTTTATGCTTCCCATTTAAATCTCCACAACAGGTCCCAGGGACAAGCTAACACTTCCTCCACTGGGTAATCGTTAACCCCTTCCCATCTTCGGTCCCCAAGTTCACTCCCTTGGTTCTGCCTCCTTCCAGCTCCAATGCAACTGGATCTCCCTGGCATGACCCATGAACTTGGCACATGGCATCCAGAGAAGCTTGTCTGAGAGTCCAGCACAGTGACTCCCGAGTTCCCTGTTGGGTGCTTAGAGAAGAGTCAGTGCCTCCTGGGCTCCTGGCAGGCAGCTGAGAGAAGAACACAGTGCATACCAAGCTCTCAGCAGGGTGCTGAGAGCAGAGTCACTGACTTCCGGGCTCCCAGTAGGGTGCTGAGAGCAGATTCAGGGCCTCCCGGACTCCAGGTTGTGTGCTGAGAGCCCAGCACAGTGTCTCCCTGAATCCTGGTTGGGTGCTCTGAGCAGAGTCAGTGCCTCCCGGGCTTCCGGCAGGGTGCTGAGAGCAGAGCACAGTGCCTCCCGGTCTCCCAGCTTGGTGCTGAGAGCTCAGTCAGTGCCTCGCGGGCTCCTGTTTCGGTGCTGAAAACAGAGCACTGTGACTCCCGGGCTCCCGGCATGGTGCTGAGAGCCCAGCACAGTGTCTCTCGGACTCCTGGTTGGGTGCTCTGAGCAGAGTCAGTGCCTCCCGGGCTTCTGGCAGGGTGCTGAGAGCCAAGCACAGTGCCTCCCGGTCTACCGGGAGGGTGCTGAGAGCAGTGACAGTGCCTCCCGGGCTCCCAGCAGGGTGTTGAGAGCAGATTCAATACCTCCCGGTCTCCCGGTTTGGTGCTTAGTACAGAACACCGTGCCTTCCGGGCACCCGACAGGGTTCTGAGAACAGAGAACATTCCTTCCCGGTAACCCAGTAGGGCGTTGATGGCAGAGCATGGTGCATTCCGAGCTCTTGGCAGGGTGCTGAGTGCAGAGTCAGTGACTTCCGGGCTCCTGGCAGAGTACTGAGAGAAGTGTCAGTGCCTCCCAGGCTACCGATTAGATGCTGAGATAAGAGTCTGTGCTTTCCGGACTCCCGGGAGGGTGCTGAGAGCAGAGTCAGTGCCTCCCGGACTCCAGGCAGGGTTGTGAGAGCTGAGTCAGTGCCTCGCGGGGTACCGTTTGAGTGCTGAGAGCAGAGCAAGTGATTCCCGGGCTCCCAGCATGGTGCTGAGAGCCCAGCACAGTGACTCCCGAGTTCCCTGTTGGGTGCTTAGGGAGAGTCAGTGCCTCACGGGCTCCCGGCAGGCTGCTGAGAGAAGAACACAATGCATACCGAGCTCTAGGCAGGGTGCTGAGAGCAGAGTAAATGACTTCCAGGCTCCCGGTAGGGTGCTGAGAGCAGATTCAGTGCCTCCTGGGGTCCCGGTTGAGTGCTGAGGGCAGAGTTAGTGCCTCGCGGGCTCCAGGCATGGTGCTGAAAGCTGAAAGCAGAGCATGGTACCTCCCAAGCTCACCGCAGGGTACTGATAGCAGAGTGAGCGCCTCACGGGATCTCGGCAGGGTGCTGAGAGCAGAGTCAGTGCCTCCTGGCTCCTGGTTGGGTGCTGAGAGCAGAGCACAGTGCCTCCCAGCCTCCCAGACTGGTGCTGAGAGCTCAGTCAGTGCCTCGCGGGCTCCCATTTGGGTGCTGAGAGCAGAGCACTGTGATGCCCGGGTGCCCGGCATGGAGCTGAGAGCCCAGCACAGTGTCTCCCGGACACCTGGTTGGGTGCTCTGAGCAGAGTCAGTGCCTCCCGGGCTTCCGGCAGGGTGCTGAGAGCCGAGCACAGTGCCTCCCGGTCTACCGGGAGGGTGCTGAGAGCAGTGACAGTGCCTCCCGGGCTCCCAGCAGGGTGTTGAGAGCAGATTCAATACCTCCCGGTCTCCCGGTTTGGTGCTTAGTACAGAACACCGTGCCTTCCGGGCACCCGACAGGGTTCTGAGAACAGAGAACATTCCTTCCCGGTAACCCAGTAGGGCGTTGATGGCAGAGCATGGTGCATTCCGAGCTCTTGGCAGGGTGCTGAGTGCAGAGTCAGTGACTTCCGGGCTCCTGGCAGAGTACTGAGAGAAGTGTCAGTGCCTCCCAGGCTACCGATTAGATGCTGAGATAAGAGTCTGTGCTTTCCGGACTCCCGGCAGGGTGCTGAGAGCAGAGTCAATGCCTCCCAGGCTCCCGGCAGGGTGCTGAGTTCAGAGTCAGTGCCTCCCGGGCTCCCGCAGGCTGCTTAGAGGAGAACACAGTGCCTCCCTTGTTCCCAGCAGGGTGCTGAGTGCAGATTCAGGGCTTCCAAGGCTACCCGTTGGGTGCTGAGAGCAGAGTCAGTGCCTCCTGGGCTCCCAGCAGGGTGATGAGAGCAGAGTCAGTGCCTCCCGTGCTCCCGGTTGGGTGCTGAGAGCAGAATCAGTGCTACCCGAGCTCCCGGTTGGGTGTTGAGAGCAGAGTCAGGTTACCCGGGCTCCAGGCAGGATGCAAAGAGCACAGCACAGTGCCTCCTGGGCTTCTGGCAGGGTGCTGAGAGCCAAGCACAGTGCCTCGGTGCTCCCGGCATGGCGCTGAGAGCAGAGTCAGTGCCTTCGGGTTCCCGTTAGGGTGCTGAGAGCAGAGCATGGTGCCTCCCGGGCTTGCTGCTGTGTGCTCAGAGCAGAGCACAGTGCCTCCCAGGCTCCCAGCAGTTGGTGAGAGCAGAGTCAGTGCCTACTGGGCTCCTGGCAGGGTGGTGAGAGCAGAGTCAGTGACTCCCGGGCTCCTGGTGGGTGCTGAGAGCAGAGTCAGTGCCTTCTGGGCTCCTGCAGGCTGCTGAGAGCATAGCACAGTGCATCCAGGGCTCCCGGCAGATGCTGAGAGAAGAGCACTGTGCCTCCCGGGCTCCAGGCATGGTGCTGAGGGCAGAGTCAGTGTCTCCCAGGCTCCCGGAAGGGTGCTGAGAGCAGACTCAGTGCTTCCCGGACTCCCAGTAGGATCCTAAGAGCAGACTCAGGGCTACCCGGGCTTCTAGTTGGGTGCTGAAAGCACAGCACGGTGCCTCCCGCACTCCTGGCAGGGTGCTGATAGCAGAGTCAGTGCTTCCCGGGCTCGCGGCAGGGTACTGAGAGCAGAGCACAGTGCATCCCGCGCTCCCGGTAAAGTGCTGACAACAGAGTCACTGCCTCCCGGACTCCCAGTTGGGTTCTGAGAGCAGAGTCAGTGCCTCCTGGGCTCCCCGCAGGCTGCTTAGAGCAGAACACAGTGCCTCCCGGGCTCCTGGTTGGGTGCTGAGAGCAAAATCAGGGCTACCAGAGCTTGCGGTTGGGTGCTGAGAGCAGAGTCAGGTTACCCGGGCTCCTGGCAGGGTGCAGAGAGCACAGCACAGTGCCTCCTGGTCTTCTGGCAGGGTGCTGAGAGCCGAGCACAGTGCCTACTGGGCTCCTGTCAGGGTAGTGAGAGCAGAGTCAGTGCCTCCCAGGCTCCCGGTGGGTGCTGAGAGCAGAGTCAGTGCCTCCAGGACTCCCAGCAGATGCTGAGAGAAGAGCACAGTGCTTCCCGGGCCCCCGGCATTGTGCTGAGAGCAGAGTCAGTGCCTCCTGGGCTCCCAGCAGGCAGCTGAGGGCAAAGCTCAGTTCCTCCCGGACTCGCGGCAGGGTGCTCAGAGCAGAGTACAGTGCCTCTCAGGCTCCCCGCAGGGTGCTGAGAGTAGAGTCAGGGCTACCCAGGCTCCCGGTTGAGTGCTGAGAGCAGAGCATGGCCTAAAAATGTCGAATTTAGTGCCAAAAAAGAGCCTTTGCGGGAAGTTTTAATTCATTACTGGTAACTCCATCTCTGGCCGTGGTCTGCAAACTGCGGATCAGTTTGCTCGCTATGTTGACTGATGAGTTTGCACACCACTGACCTAGACCAGTGGTCGGAAAACTCATTAGTCAACAGGGCCAAATATCAACAGTATAACGACTGAAATTTCTTTTGAGAGCCAAATTTTTTAAACTTCAACTATATAGGTAGGTACATTGAATTAGGGAACTCCTAAGCTGGCCTTTGCTAAAAACTGGAGGGGCCAAAGAGCCGCACGTGGCTCGCGAGCCGCAGTTTTCCGACCACTGACCTAGACTCTGGATTCCAATAATTACAGGCTGTTGTTCCTTGTGACTTGTGATGAAGTCCCTGTGCATTATTAACCCATACACCCTGTAAAACCAGTTTTGTGGTGTGAGCGCGCCCCCTTGTGGACATGTCTGGAATTGCGTTGTCTGTTTAACCCTTTGCACTTGCTCGCTTTTTTCTCGATTCCTTTCTTCTAATGCTAACCTTGTTGAGTCACACTCGATATCCGAGTGCAAAAGGTTAAACTTTTATTTCAGCCATCACCCAGCAAAACTACAGTTAAATGCCAGCACAGAGAACGCTCTTAATGAGCAATCTGAAATTACCGTATGATACCCCGTGATCCCCAAACAGTTTAATTTTTTCTCCCAAATACTTCAGGGGCAATTTCCTATAAACCAGGGCCTTCTCCTGCACAACCATCAGAATCGGGAAGTTCACGCTGATGCGTCTCTACCGCCCAGTCCTCTGGCGGGATTCAAATGTTGCCCGTTGTCCCAGGATTGCCCTTTGCAGGTGGCCAGAGACCCACCTTACACCCCCTTCCTGTGAGAGGCACAGTTTGCATTGAGTCTTCATCTCTCACCAGTCCTCCTCCTTGAACCTTTTTTTTAAAAATATTTTATTGATTTTTTACAGAGAGGAAGAGAGAGGGATAGAGAGTTAGAAACATCGATGAGAGAGAAACATCGATCAGCTGCCTCCTGTACCGCCTCCCCGCCCCCCCCCACTGGGGATGTGCCCGCAACCAAGGCACATGCCCTTGACCGGAATCGAACCTGGGACCCTTGAGTCCGCAGGCTGACGCTCTATCCACTGAGCCAAACCAGATTCGGCCTCCTTGAACCTTTTACGGACGCGAGTGCTTTAACACTTTGCTTAACCAGCAGATACAAATGTCCGGAATCAGTGACCCTCCAGGCTCCAGAGATGCCCCCCGGAAAGTAACCAGAACCAGGGACGTAGCCAAGGCCCCCAAGACCTCTGAACCGCAAGAGATCGGTAGCTGGGGTGACCCCTCTGCAGGGGTGGATCAAACCCAGGACACCCTCAGAGCAAATGCAGTGTTAACACTAAGTTAACAGATTTAACAGCCCACAGCCAAGGAGTCTTTCTTTCCTGGGCACAGAGATTACACGTGGGTGCGCCAGGCCAGTGAGGTTCAGTGGTTGAGCTTTGACCTAGGAACCAGAAGGTCACGGGTCTGATTCCTGGTTTGAAGCTCCATCCGCGGTGTGGGGGTGCAGGAGGCAGCCGGTCAGTGATTCTCATCATGGAAGTTTCTCTTTCTATCCCTCTCCCTCCCTTAAATCAATTTTTTAAAATGTTTTTTAAAAGGTAAACACAGTGGCAGCTGTCCCAGCTTGCAGGGCTTCGGGTAGGGTTGGCCTGTAGGGTGAGGGGGCAGCGGCAGGAGGCACTTCAGGAGGCAGAGAAATTGCTGTCTTGGGAGGACCCTGCCCTGGGGCCGCCTGACCTTGGCTGCAGGTTCACAGGCTGATGGTGAGGGTTCCAGGGAGCGCAGAGTCCCTCCTGGAGCCTGGATTGCCAGCTCCTAATCTCTTGTGGTTCGGAGGTCCTGGGAGCCTTGGCTACGTCCCCGGTTCTGGTTACTTTCCGGCATGATTAACCCGCTCTGGCCACACCGAGCTGGTGTGGGAGGGAAGCCTTTATGTGCAGCGCCTGGGCAGTGGGATCGCCATGCTCTTTGTCCCTTCCATGCAACTGAATGCACTTGGAATCAAACCTGCTGGGAGCCGCTGGGGGCAGGGAGAAGGCGCGGTTTCGGGGGAGGACAGGATGGAGCACCAATCTCAGGCCTGCTCCGCTGATTGCTTGTTTTCAGACCCTGGCAGGTGCCTAATGACTCTGGAAGGGGCAGGTCCTGTGCTAGCAGGTGGGGGGGGGGGGGGGGGGGCTGGCTGCAGTGCTCAGTTCAGGTTTCCGGTGGAGTAGGTCGTGGACTTCCATCCTGAGGAGAATGTGTGGGCTATGGGGGAGTTGGGGATGCAAGAGGGGGGACACCCGTCCCAGGTGCAGGACCTGTGGGGCTTCCAGAGGCCCCTCTGGGCCCTGAGCGAGGGCGTCACACTTCATTTACTAGCCTGTGACTTGAGACAGGATGGGAATGTGGCTTCTCGCCTTTAAGATAAAAGTTACACGCCCTTGCAGGTTTGGCTTGGCAGATAGAGCATTGGCCTGGGGACTGGTCCTGGGTTCAATTCCGACCAAGGGCACATGCCCGGGTTGCAGGCTCCATCCCCAGTGCGGAGCATGCAGGAGGCAGCCGATGAATGATTGTCTCTCTTCACATGAATGTTTCTCTCTCTCTCTCCCCCTCTCCCTTCCTCTCTGGAATTACATATGCATAAGGCTAACTTAAAAGGTGTGCTTTAAATATACATAAATAAATGAAATGAAGGCCACATGACAACTGTGTGTTAATGTGAGAAGGTCCTCTCCTTGGGCCTCCAGCCCGATGCTCTGGGCACCGGCTCGGCTCCAAGGAGACGTCCCCTGGCCAGGCCTCAGCGCCCAGCCCCACAGGTCACTCAGGGCACAGCCTGGCTGCACTGGAGGGCTCCCCTAGCCTTGAAGGGGCCAGAGCCCCATCTCGCTCTGACAAGCAGTCCCGTCCATTGCCCACACCTGACCTGCGGCAGCAGCAGGTGTGGCCAATGGATGGACTGCTTGGCCCCAGGATGCCCCAAACTACCTGTGTCTCACCAGGTGCGGCTCATACCCTCTTTTCTTCCTTCCCTGCCTCCCTAGCCCTTGCACTAGGTTGGGCAGCCCCCTAAGGGGCACAGGAAGGCAGGCAGGAGGAGGTTGAGCCCCCTACCCTGCCTGCTTCCATTGTAGGACTCAAGTTTCCCCTTTTCTCACATGGGGCGCTACTCACAAGGACCTAGCCTTGCCCACTCCCACCCCCTGCTCCTCCCCAGATAGGTACGGGATCCTGTACAAATCTCCATCCTTTCCCATTTCAGTGTTTTTGTTTTTTACTAGAAGGATAGGAGAATTACAGGCCACACCCTGACCAGGGCCAGGGATCCAGTCTTCAACGAGGTATATACTAGCTGTACCGGTTAATCATGAGGATTTTATAATCAAAGAAAACAGGATATTTTCAAGAGAAACATCAAAAGTGCTTTATTCAAAGTAATGTCCATCGCTAGCTACACATTTCGCCCATCTTTCGTAATTTGTGGATACCGTCCCAATAGAACTTTTCTTGTTTTGAGGAAGACCATTCAGAGACCCAATTTTCCACTTCTTCATATGTTTTGAAGTGCTTCTCAGAAAGTGCATTTGCCATTGATTGGAACAAGTGGTAATCTGAAGGAGCAAGGTCTGGTGAATATGGTGAGTGGGTTAATACTTCACAGGCAAGATCTTTTCGGTGTGTCTTTAACTAATGTTGAAGTGTGTGATGGTGCGTCACCATGAAGCTTAATTACTATGCCATGGCTCTGGCCCATTCTGGTGGTTTTATGATCAAAACGTAGTTCAAATTGATTGTTGTTTGGAGGGATCAGAATTAACGGTTTCACCTGGTTTTAGAAGCTCATAATATACCACACTCTCCTGATCCCACCAAACGCAGAGCATTGTCTTCTTTCCAAAGCGATTTGGCCTTGCATTCAATGTTGATGGTTGACCTGGATCAACCCATGATTTTGTGCATTTGGGATTCTCAAAATAAATCCACATTTCATTGCCAGTCACAAATTGATGCAAAAAAAAGACTTTCATGCTGTTGAAGCAACATTTTACTGATGACTTTTCGGTTTTCCATTTGTCTTTTGTTCAGTTGATGTGGCACCCATTTTCTTTCCTTTAAAAACTTTCCCATTGCTTGTAAACGATCGGAAATTGTTTGTGGAGCAATGGTTAATCTTTTTGCAATTTTTTTTTGAGTTTGGCACGCACCTTTATCCAATAATGCTTGTAATGGTTGGTCTTCAAACTTTTTCGGTTGACCTGGACATTCTTTGTTTTTTCACATTTAAATCATCACTTTTAAAGCGTTTAAACCAGCGTTCACAAGTATCTTGAAATGGAGCATGTTCACCATAAGCTTCCGGAAATATTCAGCAGAACTTTTCTTCAAAATAAAGTAATGAATTAAAACTTCCCACAAATGCTCTTTTTTTTTTGGCACAAAATTTGAGATTTTTAAGCGTAAAAATACCTATGATGTTAACACCTTCAGAAAATGTGACATATGGAGCTTTGAAGCTTGTCAATACAACAAAATAGCATACATATCAAATCACATATATCAACATATGTGTAACTCCATCTATTGAAAAAAATCCGCATTATTAATGACCACACCTAGTGTCCTTGACTGGGAATAAAGGAGGATTGAACCCGAGGCTCTTTGGTCTGTGGTGCAATCTGACCACTGACCTAACCATCCAGGGCTATAAATACTTCTCTTAGTGTGTCAGAAGCAGTGGCTCATGCAGCTGATTTCTCTTTTGCTTCCCAGTGAGGTGATTGCGGAGGACTCCACATTATATCTCCAAAAAGCCCTGAGTCACCTTCGGGAAATATGGGAATTGATTGGGATTCCTGTGGACCAGCGGTTACTATGCCTTTCCCTGTACACACGAGTCTGCTCTGGTCCCAGGGAGACAGGCTACTTCTCTGCTGGAATGCATCTCTCTCTAGCTGTCTCCTTCCCGCGCCTCGCGCCCCCCACCCCCCCGTCAGCCCACCATGGAAAGTTGTACCAACCACCCTCTTTAGAGTAGGCTCTCCCCCCCCCCCCCCCCCCCCCCCCCCCCCCCCCACCAAGCGAAAGCTAGGCACATGTTCTCTTTGTGCTCCCGCACAGGCACTCTCCTCTTTCCACAGGCACTCACCTCTTAGCGCAGCAGCTCTTGTTTGCTATACGGGGTGCTGTGCTTCAGGCTCCTCTGCAGATTGGTTTTCCAGGGAAGCCATCGGCTGTCCACCTCAGAAATGTCTGTCTTTCTTTTTCTGGTTATGTCCACCTTTGAAAAAAAAAAAAAAAAAGGCACCATTACCCATGCGTATTCGCAATGATTGATTTTTCAGGTCCACCTACTTGCAGCAGAGTAATGAGTATCTGCACTAGCCTTTCCCCGATGTGCAGCTGCTGTGATCCCGGTCTTACATTTTCCAGATTTTGTCTTCCCATTTCCCATCACATCGTTAGGGTTAGTAGAACAGACGTAGAGGAGGTATGAGCTTAGGTGGAGTGGGAGAAAGCAGAAGCAATCTCGGACAGTAGAGAGTGCACTTGGGGAGCACCAAGTGGAGTCTTTTAACTTACTTGTTTCCGAAGCCTTCTGTCGTTTTTACACACCCATGGATATTTTTGTTCTTCCACAGGACTCAGTTATTTTCTGATGAACGTGAGTTTCCATTTCCTTAGGTTTATTGTCGTCTTTGTTTCTTTTGGCGTGCACAAGACATGATTTTCTGTTCCTCAAAGCATCCCTACTTTTCACATTGTACGCTGAGGTGGGGTCATGGATGCTTTGGCTTTGCCCTGCTGTGGTTTTACGGGTGACTGCTGTGGTTGTGGGTCCTCAGGCATCAAGGCCGAGGCAATCTTAAATGTGTTTCACATTTCCTTATTATTATTACTTTTTGGAGTTGGTCACTGGAGTATGTCCTGATTTCCTAGGGATGTATGGTATCGTTTCCAGATTGTGGTGCTTCAGGGCTGAGGTCCGTGAGGGTAGCGCCCCTCATGTTGGAATTCAGCCCTGTTACGTGCATTGATTCCTCACTCAGCTGTCTGAAAGAGGCACACTGTCTGGCAGAGCTGGCTTGCTAGGCCTTATGGGAGCTCCCCATGTCGACAAACTCACTTATGCCACCCGACTGAATTACCTATGGGCAAGCAGGTCCCTCCTCAGCTGTGCCCCCTCACTCCTTCACCAGAGCTTGTAAGTTGCCTAAGGGCACCCGGGAGTCGCCCGGGAGGGAGCAACTCCCCCTTCCTCCTCTGAGCCGACCTTGTTCAGCTCAAATTTCTTAGTCCCTGATTCCCTGCCCTCACTCTGTGAACTTCATGTGCATTGATCAGCCAAAATCAGCCACAGCCACCCACATGTCCCCTCCAGAATTGCCTCGCTCTGGGTTCCCCTACCCCTTGATGTCAGTTGCGCCCCGTCCGATCATCTCACAGTGAGGCTGACTTAATTGAATTCCTGCATTCTACAGAAAGAAGGGAATGTGGTGCCTCCAAGAGATAACTCACCCAGGTTCACCGCCTGTGGTGCTGGGCAGACGGCAGGGTGCAATGGGCCCCTTGCTGGATCCGAGCACCAAGTCCCAGTCCACATGGTGCTCCCGGGTGAGCTGCTTTGGAATCCTCCCGCTGCTGTGATGAGTGAGGTGAACTTAAGGTCTTTGCTGCTGCTCCTCCTGTAGTTTACTGAGTGAGTGCTTTGCAGTGGCTCTTTGAACATCTGCATGGAAGGTGAATTACTGATTTGTGCCGCGGGGAAAGGAAGGGGAGTTCGAGCTGCTCACGTATCTTTTCTCCTCAAAAGTAAACTGCGTCACTGGCCCACACGGAATTCATTGGATGCCAGATTCTGGGTGTGGGACAGGGTTCCGCGTGGAAAGGGCAGAGATTGGGTCAACAGTGGGATGATGGGCATTCCCTTATCTTGCAGGGAGGGGGACTGCGTGCTTGCCCTACCTGATGTTGGGCCATTACCTTGATAGTCATGACAAAGGGTGAGTGCCCCAGCGCCTTTGGTTCTGCCCTCGGGGCTCCGGAAAGAGGGAAGTCACCACTTGCCCGGATATCTTTGAGTTAGGTAGACTCTGCTGCCAGAAGACAATTGCTCAGCTCAGCCCTGAGGTTCAGATGCGAAAGTCACAAGGCAGGCCCCTGTCCTGAATACAGGCATGTGATCCGCACCGTTTCACCCCTCTGTGCATTCCTTCGGGGAGCAGTGACCTGTTCTCCCCCTGTCACTGGCCTGACTTCTTGGTACAGCGCCTGAAGAGATGGGCCCTGCCTGTGGGATTGCCACGTTCCCTTAAGCCCACAGTCCCTGCTGCTTCCTGAGGTGAGTTGCACAGGGAACCTGTCTAGGACGGTCCATTGTGGGGTGTGATTTGCAATGTGTGCCCCATGTTGAGTGCCTTGGACAAAGTTTGCGCAGCTTTGCCTGTGCTTACTTTTGTCGCTGCGACTTTTGCGTGCCAGGGTCTGTCCCCCAACTTCGCCGAGCTTGTTTGTCAGCCTGTGCGGCCGTCTGCCCCTTCTGGGGTCCCGAGTGCCTTATGCTCAGCTTAGTCCTTTTCCTTTTCCGCCTGTGGTTTCCCTTTACATGCACCTTCCTTCAGAGATAAAGCCTGTCTTTTCTTTCCTTTGCAGCATGCGCATTTGATTTTTTTTATCCTCTGCTGCCACCTTGTGGCTACTGTTAAAATTGATGCTCCTGTCTTTTCGCCCTTGCATCCTGCGCATGTGATCCTCTGCTGCCACCTTGTGGCTATTCTTGGAATGGCATGCCATTTCACTAAAGGGTTGTGCCTGCATGGTCACAGTGATGGGCAACCTTTTAAGCTTGGTGTGTCAAACTTTGCCAAAAAACTGAGCATAACTCGGGTAGTGTGTCACTTTGAGGAAAAAACTAACTCCAAGACTCTAGTCGCAAATGTTTCATCCTCAGGAGCAGCAAATGTTTCATCCTCGGCATGCGGCCGCATGTCATCAGAAATGGCTACGCGTGTCAGTGCTGACACGCGTGTCATAGGTTTGCCATCACTGGTCTAGGACTAGGTGTTATTTCTGGTTGTAGTGATGTTTCTCTCTACGTTTCAGACCTTGGAGAAGTCATGCGAGGTGTGGCGATTTGGGAAGCTCCTTTACTGTGATGGATCTCTGCTGCCAACCGGTAAGTGATTATGGGAGAGCAGTTTTCTTTCTTTCAATTTGGAGGCTTTGCCGGGTACTTTGTAGGCAAACAATGTGTAGGAGTGCAGTTTGGCAGTACTGTGACGTCTGTTTAGCGCTCATTTTTCTTTCCTTGTGCCACATGGTCTTCGCCAGATGCAATGTTTCTTATTGCTTTCCTGTGTTCCTGCATGCAGGGGCACTTTCCGCCTTCTTGTGCTATTGGCTTCTTGAACCCTCAGTTACCTTCTGCTATATGGCTGCCACTGTTATTGTTGGGTGGCTTTGGCTTACATGACAGTTTGCGCTGCCCCAGGTTACTTTTCCCCATAACTGCTTTTGTTGGCATTGTCTGGAGACGTTCGGTGTTTGCTCCACATTCCTTATGTGTCACACTTTCAGGCTTACTTTTCCAGTGTTCTCTGTCACGTTCATACACGCTGTGGTTTGGTCAGCCGCAGTTTCTGTATCGGCGTGTCAGCACTGCATGCTTCTTTGACACTTGCAGTGCTTGCAAAACAGACCTTTGTTCTCTGCGTTATGTTCTTGTTTTTTCCGCTCGCTGCATTGTCAGGGTTTTCAACTACTTCTGTCAGACACATTTCTGTGTGGGTATGTTTCCAGAAGACTGTTTTTTGAGACCAAAGCAGTTGCTTGCAACTGCATTTCTTGACTGTCAGTGCTGTTTGTTGAAGTGCTCCCTCCCTTGCTTTTCATTGCAGTTTTCCATGTTGTTCCTCCTGAAACATTTACTTGTAGTTGTTTTGAGGGCATTTTATTTCACTGTGCTTCCTTCCAGCAAACACTGCATCCATCCCACCTCACATTGTCTCCAATTTGTGGGTGGCGTCTAATGTGCACACACTGATGTTTCCCATAATGATTTTTTATGCGGTGTATGATTGGCTGCCTGGGTCACTTGACATCCATGACCTTATGGATGCTTGCGTGCTTGTTTGCTAGCCCATATAGGTGCCCATGCAGTGAGCAGCGAATGCACCTGGCCCTTCACTCTGCCAGTGTTCTCTTCCCCCCAAGTACGTCTCTGGAAACATATCCCTGCATGCACTTTCCAGACACTGATAGTTTTTCTTTGTTTGGTATGCATGCCAGGTGCAGCGCAGAAAGCTGGGGTCGCAGTTGTTCTCCAGTGTGATAAGGCCTTCTTGGACATGTGATTTGCTTCCCGGTTGATTTCCCTCAGTTCCAGAGGCTTATTTCCGTTGCGTCAGTCTTCCAGAGTCACCTATGTCTGGAGTTATGATTGCCTGGCACACTCGTGCTGTGTCCTACAAACCTGTGAATCTAGCATATGTGCCTGTGTGACGCTGCTCAGGTCCTCATTTTCATGGACATTGTGTTTGGCAATTATTCGAAAATCTCCTTCCTTATGTGAGTGTTGTTCTGATTTGCCCTTTTGTTGGGTGTCGCTCTCATTCCCATTAATCTTTGCCTTCTCATTGCTTGGTGTTTCATGGTTGTGTGGCTTAAAAGCTTCATTATGCTTTGCAGTTTCCTTACATCGCTGACATGTTTCTCCATGTCAGGGTGACAGTGCTGTTGCCTGCATTTGATTTCCTTTCTGTGTGTGTCATTTGTCTCGTGCTGATCATTTTTGTCATCCAGGACCAGGGGTCCTGTTTCCAAGTGATGTTTGCTGGGCTTTCCTTTGCTGCTGCATTGTCTGCTAACATTTTTGATTCCCATTCAGGTTAGTTCCATCTTACTCACAGAGGAGAGGGAGGACCAAAAAGGGGAAGGAAAGAAGGAAGGAAGGAAGGAAGAGAGGGAGGGAGGGAGGAAGGAAGACAGGCGTGGGTAGGTAGCTGCAGGATAGGCTTTCTAGGTTTTGGTGGCTGTCTGGCAATTTAGCTCTGAGGATTATTAGTTCAGGTTGCCACCTGTGTTTCCTGACTATATCAGCACAGTTACCAGGTTGATAGTTAACAGGTTCAGATGTTGCTAGGTATCTGCTTGTTACCAGTTTACTGGTTACTGCTTACCAGTTAACCGGTCAACGGTTACCAGTTTACCGGTTACTAGTTAGCCGGTTACCAGTTACTAGACAATGGGTTAGGATTAGGGGCTTAGGGGCTTAGGGTGGTGTTAGGGTTAGGGTTAGGGTTAGGGTGGTGTTAGGGTTAGGGCTAGGGCTAGAGCAAGGGTTAGGTTTAGGGCTAGGGTGAGGGTTAGGGCTAGGGCTTGGGTTAGGGTTAAGGCTTGGGTTAGGGTTAGGGTTAGGGCTAGGGTTAGGGCTAGGGTTAGGGCTAGGGCTAGGGCTATAGCTAGGACTAGGGTTAGGGTTAGGGTGAGGGTTAGGGTTAGGGCTAGGTTTAGGGTTAGGGTTATGGATAGGGTTCGGGTTAAGATTAGGATTTGTGTTAGGGCTATGGTTCAGGCTTAGGTTAGGGTTAGGGTAGGGCTAGGTTTAGGATTAGGTTTAGGGTTTGGGTTCAGGATAGGGTTAGAATTAGAGTTAGGGTTAAAGTTACGGTTAAAGTAAGGGTTAGGTTTAGGGTAAAGATTAGGATTAGGGTTAGGCCTAGGGTTCAAGCTCAAGGTAGAGTTAGGGTTAGCGTTAGGGCTAGGGCTAGGGCAATGGCTAGGCTTAGTTTTAGGGTTAGGGTTAGGGTAAGGGTTAGCATTAGGGTTACGGCTAGGTTTAAGGCTCAGGTTAGGGTTAGGGTTAGGGCTAGGGCTAGGGCTAGGGCAAGGTCTAGGGTTAGTTTTAAGGTAAGGGTTAGGGCTAGGGTTTGGCTTAGGGTTAGGGCTATGGTTAGGGTTAGGGTTAGGGCTAGGGCTAGGGCTAGGGTAAGGGTTAGAGTTAGGGTTAGGATTAGGGTTACGGTCAGCATTAGGCTTAGGGCTAGGGCTAGGGCTAGGGATAGGCCTAGTGTTAGGGTAAGGGTTAGGGTTAGGTTTAAAATTAGGGTTAGCACTAGGGGTAGGGTTAGGGTTAGGGTTAGGGTTAGGTCTAGGGCAGTGATGGGCAACCTTTTGAGCTTGGTGTTTCAAACTTCGCCAAAACACTGAGTATAACTCGGGTAGTGTGTCACTTTGATGAAAAAACATTATTTCGCGATATTTATAGTTTAAATAACATAAATGTATAATTGTTATATATAATTGTATTTAATAAACCTTAGCAGCCACGTGTCATCAGAAATGGCTACGTGTGTCAGTGCTGAAACGTGTGTCATATGTTCATCATTACTGGGCTAGGGCAACGTTTAGGGCTAGGGTTAGGGCTAGGACTAGAGCAAGGGTTAGGTTTAGGGTTAGGTTTAGGGTTAGGGCTAAGGGCTAGGACTAGAGCAAGGGTTAGGTTTAGGGTTAGGTTTAGGGTTAGGGCTAAGGGCTAGGGCTAGGGCTAGGGCTTGGGTTAGGGTTAGGGTTAGGGTTAGGGCTAGCATTATGTTTCAGGCTCAGGTTTGGTTTAGGGTAGGGCTAGGTTTAGTGTTAGGGTTAAGGTTCGGGTTAGGTTTAGGGCTGTGATTAGGTTTAGGGTTAGGGTTAGGGTTCAGGTTAGGATTAAAATTCGTGTTAGGGCTAGAGTTCAGGCTCACGTTAGGGTTAGGTAGGGCTAGGTTTAGGGTTAGTGTTAAGGTTTGTGCTCAGGGGAGGGTTAGAATTAGGGTTCGGTTTAAAGTTACGATTAGGGTTAGGGTTAGTTTTAGTGTTAGGGTTAGGATTAGGGTTAGGGCTAGGGTTTAGGTTCAGTTCAGGATTAGGGTAGGGCTAGAGTTAGGTAGGATTAGGGTTCGGGTTCAGGTTAGGGTTATGGTGTATTAACATTTGGAATTCACAAGTTATGAGCTTCAGTCACTGGACAAATATAAATGTAGCACTGAGAATTCACAATGATAGACTAGGGAAATATTTAGGAATGTGCTTCATATACTAGAAATACATGTTCAAATAAATTTAATATCTTAACGACACAATTTTTTCACTGGGAAATCGTGTTCAAAGAGATTAGAAGTGAGTGCGATACTGTTTACATTTATTATTCCCATCAAAATGAGTTGGTGTTTTTGGAAGAAAGTTGGTGAAACACTTAAAAATTCACTTTCATAGAGCTATATAACAGTTTGAAAGTATTTAAAACACTATGAATTAAAAAAATGATAACTGGCTAGTGTTCAAAGTAGTAATAATGTACCTTTAAAGAGCTGGTATGATACCTGTATTAAAATGTTAAAACTCTCAGAGGTCAAAATAACAGACCAGGGGATGTGTAAGAGTGTTTCTAAAACACTCAGAATATGTTTTAGAACCTTAACATCTCTAATGAATGTTGAAATAACTGTATTCAAAGGGCTATGAAAGGTAGGATAGTCTTTCAAATGGTAACAATTCATATTTAACCCTTTGCACTTGCTTGCTTTTTTTCTCGATTCCTTTATTCTACTCGGGATTTAATTTTTTAAGTACCCCAGATTTTACAAAGCACGGCAGTAGAATAAAAAACTGGAGTTTCTTTTCGTACAAACTTATTTATTTGGATTTTTTAATATTTCAAATTATTGATACATTCAAAGAGTAATTTTAATCTCTATAATTTTTCATGGTGTGATATTTTTTGAAACATTCACCCACATGAAGACCGGGTTTTACATTCATTCACATGTTTAAATTCACTCAGAACGTGCGACTGCTAGGGAGCAAACCAATCATCCAACTAAACCCTGTGTCATGACAACATCTGTGATATGCTAATAGAAACCTAAACAAACCTAGGAGACGAAAAGATAAGGAAGGTTCTTTACCAAGGGAAGAGGATGCAAGCTCAAAAAGGCATGATGCAATGACTCATGCCTTGGACCCTCCTACTCCAGATTGCTGCCTATGCAAAAGATAAGCTTAGGTGGTGGCATCAGTTGAGATGGCATTTACATTTTACTTGTCCTTTCATGCTAATGAAAACAAGAAAAGATACTGGAAAAAGAGACAAAAATCCCCCCCCCCCCCCCCCCCCCGCGGTGTAAAACTACGTGTCGAGTGTGGCTCGACATACGAGCTGCTACCGATGCTAACCGTGTCAAGTCACACTCGACATCCGAGTGCAAAAGGTTAAAGTGCTGATATATATGTAAAAACGGTGTTTAAACACTTGGAATTCACAATGAATGAGCTTGAAACACTTTAAGCATTTAAACCTGAAGTGCTGGTGTTATCAAGGGGGAGGGGCCACATGGACAGGCTCAAGTGCTCAGGTGGTAATGGTTTGGGCCAGGGGACCAGCTAGGAGTGCTGATGTCATCAAGGGAAAAGGGCCACGTGGACAGCCAGAAGTACTGAGGTGGTTAATGGTTTGGAGCCAGGGGACCTGCCGGGAGTGCTAAGAAATCAAAATGATAGGTGGCTAGTGTTCAAAGTAGTAATAATGTACCTTTAAAGAGCTGGTATGATACCTCTGTTAAAGTGGATAGAGCATCATCCTGCGGACTAAAGGGTCCCAGGTTCTGTTCCAGCTGATCAATGTTTCTCTCTCATCGATGTTTCTAACTCCCTATCCTTCTCCCTTCCTCTCTGTAAACAAATCAATAAAATATATTTTAAAAATGAAATAAAATAAAAATATCACATTATTAAGAGACAAATAAGGCTATTAGAGAATATATATATATAATCAATTTTATTTGTTTAAAAACAAAATTTGAAGTGCTACAAAGAACAAAAAGTTGACATTGCATACATTGTTAGAATGTTGATAGTCAGTTTACATTGTGAAGCTATGGAGCTAATAGCTACCGAATGTTTTCTACAGGTGCCAGGCCTTGAATTCAGTGCTTTATATGCATTATGTCATTTAGTCTTTCTGCAACCTGATATTTTATGAAGAGGAAATTGATGCTCATAGGCTTCATGTAAATTGCCTGATTGTAGAGTTAAATAAAGGCAGGACTGGAAGGCAAACCCATGTGCTTCTAATAACATAGCTCTACTTCTAATGTTAGGCTCTGCTGCCTCCTGGAGAGCAAAATTGTTAATGCACACCCATTAGACAGGCTAGATGTAATAGTAACAAATAGCCCCAAAGCTTTAGTGGCTTAGAGTAAAGAAGGTGTCTTTCTTGTTCATGCCACATGCCCCCCCTGGTTCTCCAGGGACCAGGATATAAAGGTGCAGTTACCATGTAGGTGTTAGTAGCAATGAACAGAGAGAATGCCAGTCTCTGGTTCCTGACTCTTGTGTTAGTAGTGACAGACTTCACTCCCAACACATTTCATTGGTCAAAGCACATCACAGGGCTGCAGCCAAATTCAAGGGGTCAGGAGGGGAACCTGATATACTTGGTGGGCCCTATGAAGGACACCACATGGTGCCAAGCAATCTGGGGGACTTTTCAGGGGTGAAGGAGAGGAATGGGCATTGGTAGGAAATAACCGCAGGAGTCAGTCAGCATGGATGGCTTTCTCTTCATCTGTGTGCACTTTGTCCCTGAGCTTCCCTAAGCCATCACGGGCAAGATTCAAAGGAATGAACATCAAACAAAAAGGAGTTTGGTCAGTGTTCACTGGTAGTAAGCTCAGAACCACTTCTGAGTGTGAAGTTGTTTAAGTCTCTGGCTGCCTCAGCTCACACACTGTGGTGATTGGGAAGGACACAGGACTGCAAGCATTCCAGCATCCATGTTTTTTACATTAACATCAGTCACTACCCTGCCTCTAAGCATGTTATCATTTCAATTGCCCTGGTCTGCACTTCCATTGGGAATCATGGTAAAATATGCTGACATTTACATCAATGGTGATCCTGTGGTTTCCACTCATTCTGTGCATGAACATGTGCTAAATGTGGTTTCTCCACAGTTCTCCCCATCCCCATTGGAGAGAGCACTGGGGCTACATTCTCCTGCTGGTCACAGTGCTCCCGGATGGCCATGCACTCCCACTATATTATCAGGATACAGAAGGTTGGGAGTAATGCTCTGAGCATCCCTAGGTACCTTCCTCTATTACAGTGGTTCTCAACTTTCCTAATGCTGCGACCCTTTAATACAGTTCCTCATGTTGTGGTGACACACAACAATAAAATTATTTTTGTTGCTACCTCATATCTGCAATTTTGCTACTGTTATGAATCGTAATGTAAATATCTGATATGCAGGATGTCTTAGTCGACCCCTGTGAAAGGGTCGTTCGACCCCTAAAGGGGTCGTGACCCACAGGTTGAGAACCGCTGCTCTATTATGTTTCAGCCTAGCTTTCATGTGGGCAAGGGTGTGACCTATTATCCAGAGACTAGGAGTCTCACAGGACTGTCCCTGCCCTCTCCAGCAATATCCAGTTTCTTATTTCTAGGGGATAATTATGGGCCTAAGAGTTGTTCCCCTCAGCATTGCCCATATACATCCGCATGCATCAGAAAGCAAATTAGGCTGCATGGAGGGCAGCTGTCTCAGGCAGACACAGCTATGGCCTATAAGGACTGAGGCTGTGGACACTGTTGACTCTTCCAGACTTGGGAAGTATCAAGTGCTCTGTCTTTGGTTGCTGGCATTCTAGTGGAGGGTATCCCAAAAACAATGGGGCAGGACAGCTAAAACAGGTGATAAGACAGAAACATGAAGCCAGGGTAGTCACTGGGACATCCCTGAGAAAGTCTGAGAGGGGTGGCGGGGCCAGGACAGGTGCATATGGGGCCTATTTCCTTTTGAAAAGTAAGATGTACATTTTACTTTTCCAGTTTGAAAAGTAAAACGCACGTCTCTATAAAGAACCTTTACCAGAATCATCTGATCTCAGTGGAATTCTGCCTCACATAAGCCTTCTTTCACACAAGTCTCAGAATAATCCCACATAATTTGTGTCATAGTCATGATACCCTCACTGCTTTTATTTAAGTACAAAAATCCCCAATGCTTTTTTTTGTTGTTGTTGTTGTTTTGTCTGTTTTGTTTTTGTTTTTTTTTTTTTTTAATTTCTTTATTGATTAAGGTATCACATATTTGTCCTCATCCCCCCATTCCCATCCCACACCCCTCCCCACACATGCCCCCACCCCCCTGTTGTCCTTAACCGCTGGTTAGGCTCATATGCTTGCACACAAGTCCTTTGGTTGATCTCTCCCCTTTACCCCCACCCTTCCCTACCCTCCCTCTGAGGCCCGACAGTTTGATCCATGCCTCCTTGTTTCTGGGTCTGTTCTTGTTCATCAATCTATATTGTTCATTATTTCCCCTAGATGAGTGGGATCATGTGCTATTAGAAATACACTTATAAGAACCGAAAATGAGACAAGCAATAATGGTTATGGTGACAGGCAAATGAATCGGTCTGTAGTGAGTTTCTTTCTGGGCCAACAGTTCTTTTGAGACCCAATTTCAATGTCCAACAGTTCCTTATGTGTACATGTCAGCACTGACATTACAGTTCTGGATGGAGGACAAATGATGGTAATGCAGGTCCGACTCTCTCTGGTTTGGTCCTGGGCAACCTGCAGTGATGCACAGCTGCTAACTGCTAGTATGGGAAGGCCACATCAGCGTCTTCCATCTCTGGACTGCTTCTCTTCTGTCTTCATGGCTGGAGTAGTCCTGTCGATTCCTCTCTGTTGCTGGAATCCACATGGTCTGGGAGTTGTTTTCTGAAAATATACAAACATATTCTCAACCAAAAGTTAATAAAGGAATATTTTCTATAAATTTGACTGGGGATCCTATTTCATTTTTTGCCCAAATGATTTTCCTCTGGCTTGTTTTGACACCTTGTGTGTTTTTCATGGGTGTCTTGCTTTTAGCCTTACAATTAATTTTCTAAAGTATTAATTTTCTAGATGTAATTTACTTACAGGATATTTTTCCTTACATGATATTCCTCTACCATCCCCTCCTTTTTTGATTAAAATGGTAGGAGGCTTTTGAAAATTTTATAATGTAGTCTTGATGGCTTTTAAATTTTTAATTTTTTGCACTATAATATTACTGTTTTAGGTTCATTACATGGTGCACAATTTTATCATGAGATGAAGTACCAATAAAGATTTTAGTTAACACTTTAGGAACACCTTGTTGTCCAGTACAATTAATTTTTCTAGAATATTCGCTTGTTTCAACTAGCCAATTTAAATTTGCCTGAAAACTTGACTAGCATTTTACTGTCAAATTTATTACTCTAACAACAATCTTATTTTACCCTATAAATATTGGTGGAAGGGATTATTTGCCTTCTTGAGTAGGTCCTGAGCATTCCTGGTGGTAGGCTGGATTTAGATATCGTAAACCCACTTCGCCACACCATGGGTACAAGACAACTCAAACAATTCTTGTTGGAGTGAGAGGGAAGCTGCTGTCGGCCAAGTCTCTGTCGGTCATCTGGGTCCTTATCTGAGCTGGGCATGGGAAGCACGAAGCAGCCATGGGGGCAGGAGACCTCCCTCAGAAGGGGCTAGGGTTCAGGCCCCTGCAATGTTGTGGGGGTCAGGGTCTGTGCCCCACCTCTGTTGATCCCCAAATTCTCTCCTGATGGCCCCTCTGTGACTGTGCCTGTCTTAGGTTGTTCCTTCCTTGAGGAATCTTACCCGTCTCTGGCTAACCAGCCATCCTCCGGGGCCAAGCAGGGTGACGTGAGGTTCAGTTTTGTCTCCTTGGTAGCCTATGCCCCCGTGGCCTCCATGCCCAGCACCTGCCTTGGGATCCCCTCGCCTGCTAGCGGGGCCCCAGCACTGATCACATGTCTTGTGGAACCTGGGTTTCTTCTCCAGGGAAGGCTCAGTTTGCCCCACTGGGTGAGAGACAGATCCATGGCACCCGTCATCACGAGACTTCAACCTCGACATGATCAGAGAGCTCATGCAACAGCTGTGAGCAATTGAATTGTGAGAAGAGGGTCTCTCTTGGCCTAAAGGTTAAGAGGGACCAATACAGAATGCTCAGGGGCCTTCCCAGGCGGCCCTCTACACAATGAGAAGGATTAAATCCTTACATGTCCTTTTTACATTGCTGCCAGACATTCAAAGAATTAGTTTGTACGTTTGCTTGGGATAATTGTATATTATGCTGTTGTAATTCTAAAGTATCAAGAGACGTGTTAAGTTTGTCTACAAGAACCAAACAAAGTTTTTTGTTTTTTTTTTTCCCCAAGGGTGTGAGGAACTATTATAAGTACTGGGGGTGATCCAAATCTGGGAAAAATTTTAATGATAGTGTAGAATAATATCATGTAAGGATATTCTTTGTTCTAGTCCATGGGAATTCCCTTTCAAACTGGCTGTCCATTTCTTTTTATATAGACAAGGTCTTAGTTACATTTTCTGCACCTCTACCAGGGGCATGTAGTGATAGTAGTGACACCCTTTCTTTGGTGTCCACACAAGCCAGAAACCTCTCTTTAATTGTACACACAAAGGGGCATTATTTTGATTTCGTGTCATACAAAAGGGAAGCTGGGTGGAGACCCCTGTGTATTTATACTTTCTTGCCCCTCCCATGGACCTCCTGGATGACCAAGGTGTTTGGTATTATTGTTAACTACATTAGTCAGGGGATCAGCCCACGTAAGGGCTCTTACCCATGAAGGGTCAGGAGCATAAGACCAAAATACTTACCCTCTTGTCCCAGGTAAAATTACCGTACATCTGATGATTGTTAGCGTGGCTAGAAAGGCATTCTCAGGAATTCTTGGGTTTCTGGATACCTCACAATTTCTTCCCTGAGGTTTGACGTTCTGATTGATGTTTCTCTGTTTCTGGACCTATTTCCCCCCCCCCCCCCCCAATCAGTTTATGTTGTTCATTATATTCCACAAATGAGTGAGATCATGTGATATTTATCTTTCTCTGCCTGGCTTATTTCACTAAGCATAATGTTCTCCATCTCCATCCATATTATTGCAAATGGTAAGAGCTCCTTCTTTTTTACTGCAGCGTAGTATTCCATTGTGTAGATGTACCACAGTTTTTTAATCCACTCATCTGCTGATGGCACTTAGGCTGTTTCCAAATCTTAGTTATAGTGAATTGTGCTGCTATGAACATAGGGGTGCATATATCCTTTCTGATTGCTGTTTCCAGTTTCTTGGGATATATTCCTAGAAGTGGGATCACTGGGTCAAATGGGAGTTCTATTTTTAGTTTTTTAAGGAAACTCCATACTGTTCTCCACAGTGGCTGCATGAGTCTGCATTCCCACCAGCAGTGCACGAGGGTTCCTTTTTCTCCACATCCTCACCAGCACTTGTCATTTGTTGACTTGTTGATAATGGCCATTCTGACAGGTGTGAGATGGTACCACATTGTTGTTTTGATTTGCATCTCTCTAATGATTAGTGATTTAGAGCAGGTTTTCATGTGTCTCTTGGCCTTCCTTCTGTCTTCTTTCGAAAAGTGTCTATTTAGATCAGTTGCCCATTTTTTGATTGGGTTGTTTATCTTCTTTTTGTTAAGCTGCATGAGTTCCCTGTAAATGTTGGAGATTAAACCCTTATCGTTGACATCATTGACAAATATGTTCTCCCATGTAGTGGGCTTTCTTGTTGTTTTATTGATGGTTTCCTTTGCTGTGCAAAAGCTTTTTATTTTGATGTAGTCCCATTTGTTTATTTTCTCTTTAGCTTCCATTGCCCTAGGAGCAGTATCAGCGAAGAAGTTCTTTTGGCATATGTCAGAGATTTTTCTGCCTGTAGATTTCCTCTAGTATTTTTATGGTTTCCTGTCTTATGTTTAAGTCCTTTTCCATTTTGAGTTTATTTTTGTGTATGGTGTAAGTTGGTGGTCTACTTTCATTTTTTTGCATGTATCTGTCCAATTTTCCCAACACCATTTGTTGAAGAGACTGTCTTGACTCCATTGTATGTTCATGCCTCCTTTGTCAAATATTAATTGAGCATAGTGATTTGGATCGATTTCTGGGTTCTCTATTCTATTCCATTGATCTATATGTCTGTTCTTGTGCCAATACCAGGCAATTTTGAGAACAGTGGCTTTGTAATACAGCTTGGAATCTGGTATGGAGATCCCACCTACTTTGTTCTTCTTTCTCAGGATTGCTGTGGCTATTTGGGGTCTTTTTTTATTCCAAATGAATTTTTGGAAAGTTCGTTCTAGGTCTGTGAAGTATGCCGTTGGTATTTTAATGGGAAGTGCATTGAAATTATAGATTGCTTTGAGTAGTATGGACATTTTGATGATGTTGATTCTACCAATCCATGAACATGGTATGTTCTTCCATCTGTTTATGTCTTCCTCTATCTCTTTTTTCAGTGTTGTGTAGTTTTCCACGTATAGGTCTTTTACCTCCTTAGTTAAGTTTATTCCTAGGTATTTTAATTTTTTTTTGGTGTAATGGTAAATGGGATTGCTTTTTTGGCCTCTCTTTCTGTAAGTTCATTATTGGTGTATAGAAATGCCATAGATTTCTTAGCATTTATTTTGTATCCTGCTACTCTGCCAAATTCATTTATTAAGTCTAGTAATTTTTTGATGGAGTCTTTAGGGTTTTCTATGTACAGTATCATGTCATCTGCAAATAAGGACAGTTTTACTTCTTCTTTTCCAATTTGGATGCCTTTTATTTCTTCTTCTTGTCTGATTGCAATGGCTAGTATTTCCAACACTATGTTGAACAGGAGTGGTGAGAGTGGGCATCCCTGTCTTGTTCCTGTTCTTAGGGGAAATGGTTTTAGTTTTGCCCATTGAGTATGATGTTGGCTGTGGGTTTGTCATATATGGCTTTTATTATGTTGAGGTATGATCCTTCTATTCCCAGCTTGCTGAGAGTTTTTATCAAGAAAGGGTGTTGGATTTTGTCAAATGCTTTTTCTGCATCAATTGATATGACTATATGGTTTTTATGTCTCAATTTGTTTATGTGATGTATCACGTTTATTGATTTGCGAATATTGTACCATCCTTGCATCCCAGGGATAAATCCTACTTGGTCGTGGTGTATGATCTTTCTGATGTATTGCTGGATTCGATTTGCTAGAATTTTGTTGAGGATTTTGGCATCTATGTTCATGAGGGATATTGGCCTGTAATTCTCTTTCATTGTGTTATCTCTATCTGGTTTTGGTATTAGGGTGATGCTGGCTTCGTAGAAGGAGCTTGGAAGTGTTCCTTCTTCTTGAATTTTCTGGAATAGTCTGAGGAGGATAGGTTTTAGCTCTTCCTTGAATGTTTTATAAAACTCTCCCCTGTGAAGCCGTCTGGCCCCGGGCTTTTGTTTGCTGGGAGCTTTTTGATGACTGCTTCAATTTCTTCCATAGTTACCAGCCTATTGAGATTTTTAGTCTCTTCCTGAGTAAGTTTTGGAAGGTTGTGTTTTTCTAGGAATGTGTCCATTTCCTCCAGGTTGTCTAGTTTGTTGGAGTAGAGTTGTTCATAATATTTTTTGACAATCCTTTGTATTTCTGTGGGGTCTGTTGTTATTTCACCTCTTTCATTTCTGATTTTGTTTATTTGGGTCCTCTCACTTTGCTTCTTGGTGAGCCTGGCTAGAGGTTCATCAGTCTTGTTTATCCTTTCAAAGAACCAGCTCTTGGTTTTGTTGATCTTGTGTATAGTTTTTTTGGTCTCTATGTCATTCATTTCTGCTCTGATCTTTATTATTTCCTTTCTTCTGCTCACTGTGGGCTTTCCTTGTTGCTCCCTTTCTAAGTCTTTGAGTTGTTGAGTTAGATGATCTATTACCATTTTTTCTTGTTTTTTGAGGTAGGCCTGTAGAGCTATACATTTCCCTCTCAGGACTGCTTTCATTGTGTCCCATAGGATTTGCAATGTTGTGTTTTTATTGTCATTAGTCTCCAGGATGTTTTTAATTTCTTCTTTGATCTCATTGATAACCCAATCATTGTTTAGTAGCATGCTATTCAGTTTCCAAGTGTTTGAATTTTTTGGAATGTTTTTATTGTAGTTTATTTCTAATATTATGCCATTGTGGTCTGAGAAAATGCTTGATATGATTTCAATCTTTTGAATTTGGGGAGACTTGGCTTGTTACCCAATATGTGGTCTATTTTTGAGAATGTCCCATGTGCACTTGAGAAGAACGTATATTCCATGGTTTGGGGGTGAAATACTCTGAAGATGCCAATTAGATCCATCTGATCTAGTGTGTCATTTAGAATTGCTGTTTCTTTGCTGACTTTTTGTCCAGAGGATTTATCCATTGATGTCAGTGGTGTATTAAAGTCCCCTACTATGATTGTGTTGATGTCGATCTCTCCCTTGATATCTTCCAGCAGATTTTTTATGTATTTGGGCGCTCCTGCGTTGGGTGCATATACGTTTACCAGAGTTATATCTTCTTGCTGGATTGCTCCCTTTAGTATTATGTAGTGGCCTTCCTTATCTCTTATTAAAGCCTTTACTTTGAGGTCCGTTTTATCTGATATAAGTATCGCAACCCCAGCTTTTTTCTCCTTTCCATTTGCCTGAAAAATGTTTTTCCATCCCTTCACTCTCAATCTGTGTGAGTCTTTTGCTCTAAGGTGGGTCTCTTGTAGACAGCAAATATATGGGTCATGTTTTCTTATCCATTCAGCTACCCTATGTCTTTTGATTGGTGCATTTAATCCATTTATGTTTACTGTTATTATTGATAAGTACCTGTTTGTTGACATATTTTTCCTTAGTGTTTGTGTTTCTTCTTGCCTTTCTCTTTCTTCTTTTTATAGCAGCCCCTTTAGCATTTCTTGCATTGCTGACTTGGTAGTGATGAACTCTCTTAGCCTTTTTTTGTCTGTGAAGCTTCTGATTCCACCTTCAATTTTGAATGATAGCCTTGCTGGGTATAGTATTTTTGGATTCAGTCCCTTGTTTTGCATCACTTTGTATATTTCATTCCATTCCCTTCTGGCCTGGTGTGTTTCTGTTGAGAAATCAGTTGATATTCTGATAGGAGATCCCTTGTAGGTAACTTTCTGTTTCTCTCTGGCAGCCTTTAAGATTCTTGCTTTGTCGTTGGTGTTCGTCAATTTAATTATGATGTGTCTTGGTGTCGGTCTTTTGGGGTTCAACTTGTTTGGGACTCTGTATGTTTCTTGGACTTGGATAGTTTTTTTCTTGCCAATATCAGGGAAGTTTTCTGTCATTATTTCTTCTAACAGGTTTTCTATTCCTTGCTTTCTCTTCCTCTCCTTCTTTTATCCCTATTATTCGGAGGTTGTTTCGTTTTGTGTTGTGTCCCAAAGCTCCCTTAGGCTCTCCTCTTGCTTTTTAAGTTTGCTTTCCAGTTGCTGCTGTGTTTGTGTGTTTTTTCCTACCTTGTCTTCTAATTCGCTGATGCGGTCCTCAGCCTCTTCTACTCTACTCTTTAAGCCTTCCATTGTGTTCTTTATTGCAGCTATGTCATTCTTCATCTCCTCTTGGTTTCTTTTCATGTTGGTGACATTTTCATTTAGCTCCTTATAGTTCTCATTGAGTTGTGTGTATTTGTCACCCATCCGTTTAAACATCCTTATAACGAATACTCTGAATTCTTTCTCTGTTAAGCTGCTAGCCTCAAGTTCATTTAACTCCCTTTCTGGTGATTCCTCTTTTTCCTCCATTTGGGAACTTCCTTTTTTTCTCCCCATGTTTTCCTGTAATGTTTTAATTGTAGATCCGCTTGCTTTGCTACCCAGGTTCTTTTGGTGCTACTGGTGTAATCTCCCAGTTCTCCTGGGCTTGGTAATCTAGTGTAGCTCCCTACTTGAGCTACTTGGGTTCTCTTGGTGTAGGCCTGCAAGCTTGAGAGGCACAACTGTGGTGTCTAAAAGTCAGCAGCTATGGAGTGGAGTGTCCTAGTTTTTGCTGTCTTGAACCCTTAGTTGAAATAGCGCGTGTCCAGTGGGGACTCACAGTGGCACCCAGGAACCGACTGTTGGGAGAGCTCCCAGTGGCTCACACTAGAACCCTGTGTGTAGATGGACTCAGGGTGTCTGCCTGTTGTAAATTCACTTCTGTGGAGGTGTGTTTGCAGGCGCAGAGCTTTGATGAACTCTGCGGGGCCCTGGCACTGAAGTTAAACAGCTAGGGTGTATGTGGGAAGCTATTCAGGAGAAAGGAGTTCAGAGTTTCTGCTGTGGGGCAGCGCGTCCTTGGCTGTACAGAATCACACCCAGCAGAGGCTCAAAGCAGCTCCCCAGAGGACCCTGTGGATATATGGGCTCAGGGCGCCTTCCCTTGCTGTGGCCGTGAGTTTGCCCGCCCTTGAGTGTGTGCAAACTGGTGGTGTGAACTGGTGGTGTGCCCACCCGCTGGCACAAAGCTCTGAGGGACCCTGGCCCTGAAGTTGCACTGCAGGGGTGTCCGTGGGCATTTATTTAGGAAGAGGCAGATCAGAGATTCTACTGCTGAGCCGTGCACCGTTGACTGTGCAGAATCACCCCCTCGGGGGCTCTCAGTGGTTCCCAAGCACTGCCTGAGTAGTGGAGTGCCTGGGTGCCTATGGGCTGGGGACGCGGCGAATCCTGAGTTCCAGCGCTGGGGAGGGGGAGGTTGTACTTACTGCTTTCAGAGGCGCACTTTTGGAGGTGGAGGTCTCAGGGTTTGCGCATCTGCAGCTGGGGTGGCAGGTCTTCTACCAGAGTGGCTGTAGTGACCAGGTTTGCTTCCGAGACCAGACTGGGTGGGGTAAGGTTAGGATTCTAATCTCTAGCAGTTCCGTTCTTAAAGATGGCGGGGTCTCTGTGCCACTGGTGTCCTCCCCAGAGTGTTTGCATTGGCCGCGGGGTTTGCCAACCAAGACTGCCTGATTGGAAGCCCCCTGGAAAAACTGCAGGGTCTAACTGTCCCTATTTCACTCACACACACACCCAAACACGTCCACACACACCTCTATCACTCCTTCACTCGATCACACACTCACCCTCCCTACCTTCCTGCCGGTCGCCATCTTCCTACTTCTCCCTAATGCTTTTTGAATAAAATAATCTTTATTTTTTAACTTAGGTTAGTCTTTGAGTGATAAAAATTAACTTACCTGTGAGAGAAGGTGATTCTGAGGGATTGCAGCATAGCTTTGGAAACTGGAGAGTGTAGAGCTCATGGTGAACTAGAAACTGCTTTCTCTAGAGAAACCAAAGTTTCTAATGTCTAAAAACACTAAGTAGGAAGCACAAGTCAGTCAACGTGTAGTCTTTTTCTTTTTTTTTTTTTTTTCCCCTCACCCTATGATTCTTTTTCCATTTACTTCTAGAGAGAGTGGAATGATGGGAGGATGTGGAGAGAGAGAGAGAGAGAGAGAGAGAGAGAGAGAGAAACATCCAGAAGAGAGAGACACATCTATGGGTTGCCTCCTTTGTATTCCCGGACATGGCCTTAGGATTAAACCTGCAACTGAGGTCTTTGCCCTCGACCATAATGGAACCAGAGACCATTCACTCCTGGAGCCAAAGCTCTAACCACTGAGTTAACTGGACAGTACAGTCTTTCTTAAAACACGGGAATCCAATGGAGACCTCTATAGGCTGATGTTGGCTTTCTAAAAATGATTTTTTGAGTTAGATTTATTGTAAATGTCATTATCTCAAATATTACTTCTTTTATTCCATATCCTGTCCCATTATTGTGAATTTTGGCCAGATAATCTGAAATTCTGTGGTTGCTTATCATCAATACTGCTTCAGTGTATGTCATTTTTCTCTGGAGTACTATCCTTGTGGTGTGTATACTAAAGTACCTTACATGGGAAACCATAAAAATCCTACAAGATGCCATAGGCAGCAAAATAGCAGACATATGTCATAACAATATCAGACACAGCCCCTAGGGCAAAGGAGCCTAAGGAGAAAATAAACAAATGAGACTACATCAAAATAAAAAGCTTCTGCACAGCAAAAGAAACCAACAAAACAAGAAAGCCCACTGCATGGTAGAACATATTTGCCAATGATATTTCTGATAAGGTTTTAATCTCCAAAATTTACAGAGAACTCATACAACTTAACAAAAGGAAGATAAGCAATACAATCAACAAAATGGTCAAAGGATCTAAATCAGTGATGGCGAACCTATGACACGCGTGTCAGCACTGACACACATAGCCATTTCTGATGACACACGGCTGCTAAGGTGGCCGCATGCCGAGGATGAAACATTTGCTGCTCCTGAGGATGAAACATTTGCGAAATAATGTTTTTTCCTCAAAGTGACACACTACCCGAGTTATGCTCAGTTTTTTGGCGAAATTTGACACACCAAGCTCAAAAGGTTGCCCATCACTGATCTAAATAGACACTTTTCGAAAGAGGACATACTAGAAGGCCCAGAGACATATGAAAACATGCTCAAAGTCACTAATCATCCATGAGATGCAAATCAAAACAACAATGAGATGCCATCTCACACCTGTCAGAATGGCTATCATCAACAAATCAACAAATGACAAGTGCTGGAAAGGATGTGGAGAAAAAGGAACCCTCCTGCACTGCTGATGGGAATGCAAACTGGTGCAGCCACTGTGGAAAACACTATGGAATTTCCTCAAAAAACTGAAAATGGAACTCCCATTTGACCCAGTAATCCCATTTCTAGGACTATATCCCAAGGAAACAGAAACACAAAACACAAAGGATATATGCACTACTATGTTCATAGCAGCAAAATTTACAATAGCTAAGATTTGGAAACAGCCTAAGTGTCCATCAGCAGATGAGTGGATTAAAAAACTTTGGTACATCTACACATTGGAATACTATGCTGCTATTAAAAAGAAGGAAATTTAACCATTTGCAACAGCATGGACGGAACTGGAGAACATTAGGCTAAGCGAAATAAGCCAAATAGAGAAAGATTAATATCACATGATCTCACTCATATGTGGGATATAATGATCAATATAATTTGATGAACAAGAATAGATCGATCTAGAGACAAATGGTAGGGGAGGGGAGGTTAGAAAGCAACCGAAGGACTTATATGCATGCATATTAGCATAACCAATGGACACAGACACTAAGGCAGTGGGGACTTCCCGGGGCTGGGAAGGTTTAATGGGCACTTGCTGTATTTCAAGGATTTCTGCAGTGTTTAACATACGTTTTATACAGGAGACTTACATTTTGATGTCTTTTCCACGTGTTCTCTCACAATTGTGTTATATTTATTATTATTGGCTCTGATTTACTACTGGTTTCTTGCAGTGTCCTATAAATGGGCCTTTGCTCTACTGATGGAACTTCCCCACATGTACAAACAGCTTTGTGCATGCTTCTGTTAATTGGAGAAGCTACATAATCTTGTCTGGCAACTGTTTTACTGTTTAATGCTACATTTCAGTGATTGCCAATGGTTTCAAAGACTGGTTCAATGTGCACTTTGCTCTATTTAAAGGGTTTTCTGCAGTGTACAAAGACCTTCCTATACTGTAGACTTAAATTTTGTTGTCTCTTCCACTTGCATGCCACAATTCTGTTCTATTCACTATTATTTGCTCTGCATTACTACTTCTTTCTTGCAGTGACCTATAATTGGCCTTCTGCTCTACTTATGAGACTTTACCACATGTAGCAAACACTTTATACTCTCTTCTCTGAACTTGCGATGCCAAATACAGTTGCCTCTCACCTGTTTTACAGTTGATTACTAGTTTGTAGTGAATTCTAGTTGTACTAAAGCTGCTTAAATGTGCTATTTGCTCTCTTCTAGGATTGCCCGCATTGTATGAAACACTTTCCTTACTATATCCTAACATTGTGATGTACTTTCCCTTGACTCTCTAGCCATTCTCTTCAATTCACTGCTATTTCGCCTTTATCCCTAGTCTTGCTTACAATGTCTTACAACTGGCTTTCTGTTGTAGTTACCGAACTTACCTTCATCGTAGAAGCACCTTTCTACACTGCTGTCTGAAGTGGAGAAGCAATATACACACTTGTCTTCCAAGTATGTTTTACAGTTTGATGCAACTTTTCAGTGAATTATAGTGGTTTTAAACACCGGTTTAATGTGCACTTGCTGTTTTCAAGGATTTCGGCAGTGTCTAACATACTTTCTAGACTGTAGACTTACATTTTGATGTCTTTCCCACGTGTTCTCTCACAATTCTGTTATATTCACTATTATTGGCTCTGATTTACTCCAGGTTTCTTGCAGCGTCCTATAATTGGCCTATTGCTCTACTTTTGGGACTTCCCCACATGTACAAAGAGCTATGTGCATGCTTCTGTTAACTCTAGAAGCCACATACACTTGTCTGTCAACTGTTTTACTGTTTAATGCTACAAGTCAGTGAATTCCAGTGGTGTCAAAGGCTGTTTCAATGTGCACTTTGCTCTATTTAAAGGGTTTTCTGCGGTGTACAAAGACCTTTGTATACCGTAGACTTATATTTTGTAGTCTTTTCACTTGTATTCTCACAATTCTGTTCTATTCACTATTTTTTGCTCTGCATTACTGGTTCTTTCTTGCAGTGACCTATAATTGGCCTTCTGCTCTACGTATGAGACTTCACCACATGTTTAAAGAACATTCTACAATCTTTTCTGAACTTGAGAAGCCATATACACTTGTCTCTCACCTGTTTTACAGTTGATTGCTACTTTGTCGTGAATTGTAGTGGTACTAAAGCTGCTTAAATGTGCAATTTGTTCTATTCTAGGATTGCCCACATTGTATGAAACACTTTCCTTACTATATCCTAACATTGTGATGTACTTTCCCTTGACTCTGTAGCTATTCTCTTCAATTCACTGCTATTTCGCCTTTATTCCTAGTCTTGCTTACAATGTCTTAAACCTGGCTTTCTGTTGCAGGTACCGGACTTACCTACATCGTAGAAACACCTATCTACACTGCTGTCTGAAGTGGAGAAGCAACATACACACTTGTCTCCCAAGTATGTTTTAGAGTTTAATGCTACTTTTCGGTGAATTATATTGGTTATAAACACCGGTTTAATGTGCCCTTGCTGTTTTCAAGGATTTCGGCAGTGTCTAACATACTTTCTAGACTGTAGACTTACATTTTGATGTCTTTCCCACGTGTTCTCTCACAATTCTGTTATATTCACTATTATTGGCTCTGATTTACTCCTGGTTTCTTGCAGCGTCCTATAATTGGCCTATTGCTCTACTTTTGGGACTTCCCCACATGTACAAAGAGCTATGTGCATGCTTCTTTTAACTGGAGAAGCTACATACACTTGTCTGTCGACTCTTTTACTGTTTAATGCTACAATTCAGTGAATTCCAGTGGTGTCAAAGGCTGTTTCAATGTGCACTTTGCTCTATTTATAGGGTTTTCTGCGGTGTACAAAAACCTTTGTACACCGTAGACTTATATTTTGTAGTCTTTTCACTTGTATTCTCACAATTCTGTTCTATTCACTATTATTTGCTCTGCATTACTACTTCTTTCTTGCAGTGACCTATAATTGGCCTTCTGCCCTACTTACGAGACTTTACCACATGTACAAAACACTTTATACTCTCTTCTCTGAACTTGGGAAGCTATATACACTTGTCTCTCACCTGTTTTACAGTATATTGCTACTTTGTAGTGAATTCTAGTGGTACTAAAGCTGCTTAAATGTGCTATTTGCTCTACTCTAGGATTGCCCACATTGTATGAAACACTTTCCTTACTATATCCTAACATTGTGATGTACTTTCCCTTGACTCTCTAGCCATTCTCTTCAATTCACTGCTATTTCGCCTTTATTCCTAGTCTTGCTTACAATGTCTTACAACTGGCTTTCTGTTGTAGTTACCGGACTTACCTACATCTTAGAAACACCTTTCTACACTGCTGTCTGAAGTGGAGAAGCAATATACACACTTGTCACCCAAGTATGTTTTACAGTTTAATGCAACTTTCCAGTGAATTATAGTGGTTTTAAAGACCGGTTTAATGTGCACTTGCTGTATTTCAAGGATTTCTTCAGTGTCTAACATACTTTCTAGACTGTAGACTTACATTTTGATGTCTTTCCCACGTGTTCTCTCACTACTTTGTTATATTCATTATTATGGGCTCTGATTTGCTACTGGTTTCTTGCTGAGTCATATAATTGGGCCTTTGCTCTACTTAGGGACTTCCCCACATGTACAAACAGCTTTGTGCATACTTCTGTTAACTGGAGAATCTACATACACTTGTCTGTGAACTGTTTTACTGTTTAATGCTACATTTCAGTGAATTCCAGTGGTGTCAAAGACTGGTTCAATGTGCACTTTGCTCTATTTTTTTTTTTTTTTTTTTTGAAAATGGTAGTTAGGCTACTGTTCCAAGTTGCGTTTTTTTTTTTTTTTAATATATTTTATTGATTTTTTACAGAGAGGAAGAGAGAGGGATAGAGAGTCAGAAACATCGATGAGAGAGAAACATCGATCAGCTGCCTCTTGCACACTCCCTACTGGGGATGTGCCCGCAACCAAGGTCCATGCCCTTGACCGGAATCGAACCCGGGACCCTTGAGTCCGCAGGCCGACGCTCTATCCACTGAGCCAAACCGGTTTTGGCCACTTTGCTCTATTTAAAGGGTTTTCTGCAGTGTACAAACACCTTTGTATACTGTTACTTATATTTTGTAGTCTTTTCCACTTGTATGCTCACAATTCTGTTCTATTCGCTATTGTTTGCTCTGCATTACTACTTCTTTCTTGCAGTGACCTATAATTGGCCTTCTGCTCTACTTATGAGACTTCACCACATGTATAAAGAACATTATACAATCTTCTCTGAACTTGAGAAGCTGTATACACTTGTCTCTCACCTGTTTTACAGTTGATTTCTACTTTGTAGTGAATTCTAGTCATACTAAAGCTGCTTAAATGTGCTATTTGCTCTATTCTAGGATTGTATGAAACACTTTCCTTACTATATCCTAACATTGTGATGTACTTTCCCTTGACTCTCTAGCTATTCTCTTCAATTCACTGCTATTTCGCCTTTATTCCTAGTCTTGCTTACAATGTCTTAAACCTGGCTTTCTGTTGCAGGTACCGGACTTACCTACATCGTAGAAACACCTATCTATACTGCTGTCTGAAGTGGAGAAGCAATATACACACTTGTCTCCCAAGTATGTTTTACAGTTTAATGCTACTTTTCAGTGAATTATATAGTGGTTTTAAAGAACGGTTTAACGTGCACTTGCTGTGTTTTCAAGGATTTCTTCAGTGTCTAACATACTTTCTAGACTGTAGACTTACATTTTGATGTCTTTCCCACGTGTTCTGTCACAATTCTGTTATATTCATTATTAATGGCTGTGATTTCCTACTGGTTTCTTGCAGTGTCCTATAATTGGCCTATTGCTCTACTTATGGGACTTCCACACATGTACAAAGAGCTTTGTGCATGCTTCTTTTAAACTGGAGAAGCCACATACACTTGTCTGTCAACTCTTTTACTGTTTAATGCTACAATTCAGTGAATTCCAGTGGTGTCAAAGGCTGTTTCAATGTGCACTTTGCTCTATTTAAAGGGTTTTCTGCGGTGTACAAAGACCTTTGTATACCGTAGACTTATATTTTGTAGTCTTTTCACTTGTATTCTCACAATTCTGTTCTATTCACTATTTTTTGCTCTGCATTACTGCTTCTTTCTTGCAGTGACCTATAATTGGCCTTCTGCTCTACTTATGAGACTTCACCACATGTATAAAGAACATTATACAATCTTCTCTGAACTTGAGAAGCTATATACACTTGTCTCTCACCTGTTTTACAGTATATTGCTACTTTGTAGTGAATTCTAGTGGTACTAAAGCTGCTTAAATGTGCAATTTGCTCTATTCTAGGATTGCCCACATTGTATGAAACACTTTCCTTACTATATCCTAACATTGTGATGTACTTTCCCTTGACTCTCTAGCTATTCTCTTCAATTCACTGCTATTTCGCCTTTATTCCTAGTCTTGCTTACAGTATCTTACAACTGGCTTTCTGTTGCAGTTACCGGATTTACCTACATCGTAGAAACACCTATCTACACTGCTGTCTGAAGTGGAGAAGCAATATACACACTTGTCTCCCAAGTATGTTTTTACAGTTTAATGCAACTTTTCAGTGGATTATAGTGGTTTTAAAGACCGGTTTAATGTGCACTTGCTGTATTTCAAGGATTTCTTCAGTGTCTAACATACGTTCTAGACTGTAGACTTACATTTTGATGTCTTTCCCACGTGTTCTCTCACTACTTTGTTATATTCATTATTATGGGCTCTGATTTGCTACTGGTTTCTTGCCGAGTCATATAATTGGGCCTTTGCTCTACTTATGGACTTCCCACACATGTACAAACAGCTTTGTGCATGCTTCTGTTAACTGGAGAATCTACATACACTTGTCTGTCAACTGTTTTACTGTTTAATGCTACATTTCAGTGAATTCCAGTGGTGTCAAAGACTGGTTCAATGTGCACTTTGCTCTATTTAAAGGGTTTTCTGCAGTGTACAAACACCTTTGTATACTGTTACTTATATTTTGTAGTCTTTTCCACTTGTATGCTCACAATTCTGTTCTATTCGCTATTGTTTGCTCTGCATTACTGCTTCTTTCTTGCAGTGACCTATAATTGGCCTTCTGCTCTACTTATGAGACTTCACCACATGTATAAAGAACATTATACAATCTTCTCTGAACTTGAGAAGCTATATACACTTGTCTCTCACCTGTTTTACAGTTGATTTCTACTTTGTAGTGAATTCTAGTCATACTAAAGCTGCTTAAATGTGCTATTTGCTCTATTCTAGGATTGTATGAAACACTTTCCTTACTATATCCTAACATTGTGATGTACTTTCCCTTGACTCTCTAGCTATTCTCTTCAATTCACTGCTATTTCGCCTTTATTCCTAGTCTTGCTTACAATGTCTTAAACCTGGCTTTCTGTTGCAGTTACCGGACTTACCTACATCGTAGAAACACCTATCTACACTGCTGTCTGAAGTGGAGAAGCAATATACACACTTGTCTCCCAAGTATGTTTTACAGTTTAATGCTACTTTTCAGTGATTTATAGTGGTTTTAAAGACCGGTTTAATGTGCACTTGCTGTATTTCAAGGATTTCTTCAGTGTCTAACATACTTTCTAGACTGTAGACTTACATTTTGATGTCTTTCCCACGTGTTCTGTCACAATTCTGTTATATTCATTATTTTTGGCTCTGATTTCCTACTGGTTTCTTGCAGTGTCCTATAATTGGCCTATTGCTCTACTTATGGGACTTCCCCACATGTACAAATAGCTTTGTGCATGCTTCTGTTAACTGGAGAAGCTACATACACTTGTCTGTCAACTGTTTTACTGTTTAATGCTACAATTCAGTGAATTCCAGTGGTGTCAAAGGCTGTTTCAATGTGCACTTTGCTCTATTTAAAGGGTTTTCTGCGGTGTACAAAAACCTTTGTATACTGTAGACTTATATTTTGTAGTCTTTTCCACTTGTATGCTCACAATTCTGTTCTTATTCACTATTTTTTGCTCTGCATTACTACTTCTTTCTTTCAGTGACCTATAATTGGCCTTCTGCTCTACTTATGAGACTTCACCACATGTATAAAAAACACATTATACAATCTTCTCTGAACTTGAGAAGCTATATACACTTGTCTCTCACCTGTTTTACAGTATGATTGCTACTTTGTAGTGAATTCTAGTGGTACTAAAGCTGCTTAAATGTGCAATTTGCTCTATTCTAGGATTGCCCGCATTGTATGAAACACTTTCCTTACTATATCCTAACATTGTGATGTACTTTCCCTTGACTCTCTAGCTATTCTCTTCAATTCACTGCTATTTCGCCTTTATTCCTAGTCTTGCTTACAATGTCTTAAACCTGGCTTTCTGTTGCAGTTACCGGATTTACCTACATCGTAGAAACACCTTTCCACACTGCTCTCTGAAGTGGAGAAGAAATATACACACTTGTCTCCCAAGTATGTTTTAGAGTTTAATGCTACTTTTCGGTGAATTATATTGGTTATAAACACCGGTTTAATGTGCACTTGCTGTTTTCAAGGATTTCTGCAGTGTCTAACATACTTTCTATACTGTAGACTTACATTTTGATGTCTTTCCCACGTGTTCTCTCAGAATTCTGTTATATTCACTATTATTGGCTCTGATTTACTCCTGGTTTCTTGCAGTGTCCTATAATTGGGCCTATTGCTCTACTTATGGGACTTCCCCACATGTACAAAGAGCTTTGTGCATGCTTCTGTTAACTGGAGAAGCTACATACACTTGTCTGTGAACTCTTTTACTGTTTAATGCTACAATTCAGTGAATTCCAGTGGTGTCAAAGGCTGTTTCAATGTGCACTTTGCTCTATTTAAAGGGTTTTCTGCAGTGTACAAACACCTTTGTATACTGTTACTTATATTTTGTAGTCTTTTCCACTTGTATGCTCACAATTCTGTTCTATTCGCTATTGTTTGCTCTGCATTACTACTTCTTTCTTGCAGTGACCTATAATTGGCCTTCTGCTCTACGTATCGAGACTTCACCACATGTATAAAGAACATTTCTACAATCTTCTCTGAACTTGAGAAGCTATATACACTTGTCTCTCACCTGTTTTACAGTTGATTTCTACTTTGTAGTGAATTCTAGTCGTACTAAAGCTGCTTAAATGTGCTATTTGCTCTATTCTAGGATTGTATGAAACACTTTCCTTACTATATCCTAACATTGTGATGTACTTTCCCTTGACTCTCTAGCTATTCTCTTCAATTCACTGCTATATTTCGCCTTTATTCCTAGTCTTGCTTACAATGTCTTAAACCTGGCTTTCTCTTTCAGTTACCGGACTTACCTACATTGTAGAAACACCTATCTACACTGCTGTCTGAAGTGGAGAAGCAACATACACACTTGTCTCCCAAGTATGTTTTAGAGTTTAATGCTACTTTTCGGTGAATTATATTGGTTATAAACACCGGTTTAATGTGCACTTGCTGTTTTCAAGGATTTCTTCAGTGTCTAACATACTTTCTAGACTGTAGACTTACATTTTGATGTCTTTCCCACGTGTTCTCTCACAATTCTGTTATATTCACTATTATTGGCTCTGATTTACTCCTGGTTTCTTGCAGCGTCCTATAATTGGCCTATTGCTCTACTTATGGGACTTCCCCACATGTACAAAGAGCTTTGTGCATGCTTCTGTTAACTGGAGAAGCTACATACACTTGTCTGTGAACTCTTTTACTGTTTAATGCTACAATTCAGTGAATTCCAGTGGTGTCAAAGGCTGTTTCAATGTGCACTTTGCTCTATTTAAAGGGTTTTTTCTGCGGTGTACAAAAACCTTTGTATACTGTAGACTTATATTTTGCTGTCTTTTCCACTTGTATGCTCACAATTCTGTTCTATTCACTATTTTTTGCTCTGCATTACTACTTCTTTCTTGCAGTGACCTATAATTGGCCTTCTGCTCTACTTATGAGACTTCACCACATGTATAAAGAACATTATACAATCTTCTCTGAACTTGAGAAGCTATATACACTTGTCTCTCACCTGTTTTACAGTTGATTGCTACTTTGTAGTGAATTCTAGTGGTACTAAAGCTGCTTAAATGTGCTATTTGCTCTATTCTAGGATTGCCCGCATTGTATGAAACACTTTCCTTACTATATCCTAACATTGTGATGTACTTTCCCTTGACTCTCTAGCTATTCTCTTCAATTCACTGCTATTTCGCCTTTATTCCTAGTCTTGCTTACAATATCTTACAACTGGCTTTCTGTTGCAGTTACCGGATTTACCTACATTGAAGAAACATCTTTCCACACTGCTCTCTGAAGTGGAGAAGAAATATACTCTTGTCTCCCAAGTATGTTTTAGAGTTTAATGCTACTTTTCGGTGAATTATATTGGTTATAAACACCGGTTTAATGTGCACTTGCTGTTTTCAAGGATTTCTGCAGTGTCTAACATACTTTCTATACTGTAGACTTACATTTTGATGTCTTTCCCACGTGTTCTCTCACAATTCTGTTATATTCACTATTATTGGCTCTGATTTACTCCTGGTTTCTTCCAGCGTCCTATGATTGGCCTATTGCTCTACTTATGGGACTTCCCAAAAATGTACAAATAGCTTTGTGCATGCTTCTGTTAACCCTAGAAGCCACATACACTTGTCTGTCAACTGTTTTACTGTTTAATGCTACAATTCAGTGAATTCCAGTGGTGTCAAAGGCTGTTTCAATGTGCACTTTGCTCTATTTAAAGGGTTTTCTGCGGTGTACAAAGACCTTTGTATACCGTAGACTTATATTTTGTAGTCTTTTCACTTGTATTCTCACAATTCTGTTCTATTCACTATTTGTTTGCTCTGCATTACTACTTCTTTCTTGCAGTGACCTATAATTGGCCTTCTGCTCTACTTATGAGACTTCACCACATGTATAAAGAACATTATACAATCTTCTCTGAACTTGAGAAGCTATATACACTTGTCTCTCTCCTGTTTTTACAGTTGATTGCTACTTTGTAGTGAATTCTAGTGGTACTAAAGCTGCTTAAATGTGCAATTTGCTCTATTCTAGGATTGCCCACATTGTATGAAACACTTTCCTTACTATATCCTAACATTGTGATGTACTTTCCCTTGACTCTCTAGCTATTCTCTTCAATTCACTGCTATTTCGCCTTTATTCCTAGTCTTGCTTACAATATCTTACAACTGGCTTTCTGTTGCAGTTACCGGATTTACCTACATCGTAGAAACACCTATCTACACTGCTGTCTGAAGTGGAGAAGCAACATACACACTTGTCTCCCAAGTATGTTTTAGAGTTTAATGCTACTTTTCGGTGAATTATATTGGTTATAAAGACCGGTTTAATGTGCACTTGCTGTTTTCAAGGATTTCTGCAGTGTCTAACATACTTTCTAGACTGTAGACTTACATTTTGATGTCTTTCCCACGTGTTCTCTCACAATTCTGTTATATTCACTATTATTGGCTCTGATTTACTCCTGGTTTCTTGCAGCGTCCTATAATTGGCCTATTGCTCTACTTATGGGACTTCCCGACATGTACAAAGAGCTTTGTGCATGCTTCTTTTAACTGGAGAAGCTACATAAACTTGTCTGTCGACTCTTTTACTGTTTAATGCTACAATTCAGTGAATTCCAGTGGTGTCAAAGGCTGTTTCAATGTGCACTTTGCTCTATTTACAGGGTTTTCTGCGGTGTACAAAAACCTTTGTACACCGTAGACTTATATTTTGTAGTCTTTTCACGTGTATTCTCACAATTCTGTTCTATTCACTATTTTTTGCTCTGCATTACTACTTCTTTCTTGCAGTGACCTATAATTGGCCTTCTGCTCTACTTATGAGACTTTACCACATGTATAAAAACATTTTATACTCCTTCTCTGAACTTGAGAAGCTATATACAGTTGCCTCTCATCTGTTTTACAGTATATTGCTACTTTGTAGTGAATTCTAGTGGTACTAAAGCTGCTTAAATGTGCTATTTGCTCTATTCTAGGATTGCCCACATTGTATGAAACACTTTCCTTACTATATCCTAACATTGTGATGTACTTTCCCTTGACTCTCTAGCTATTCTCTTCAATTCACTGCTATTTCGCCTTTATTCCTAGTCTTGCTTACAATGTCTTACAACTGGCTTTCTGTTGTAGTTACCGGACTTAGCTTCATCGTAGAAGCACCTTTCTACACTGCTGTCTGAAGTGGAGAAGCAATATACATACTTGTCTCCCAAGTATGTTTTACAGTTTAATGCAACTTTTCAGTGAATTATAGTGGTTTTAAAGACCGGTTTAATGTGCACTTGCTGTATTTCAAGGATTTCTTCAGTGTCTAACATACTTTCTAGACTGTAGACTTACATTTTGATGTCTTTCCCACGTGTTCTCTCACTGCTTTGTTATATTCATTATTATGGGCTCTGATTTGCTACTGGTTTCTTGCCGAGTCATATAATTGGGCCTTTGCTCTACTTATGGACTTCCCCACATGTACAAACAGCTTTGTGCATGCTTCTGTTAACTGGAGAATCTACATACACTTTCTGTCAACTGTTTTACTGTTTAATGCTACATTTCAGTGAATTCCAGTGGTGTCAAAGACTGGCTCAATGTGCACTTTGCTCTATTTAAAGGGTTTTCTGCAGTGTACAAACACCTTTGTTTACTGTTACTTATATTTTGTAGTCTTTTCCACTTGTATGCTCACAATTCTGTTCTATTCGCTATTGTTTGCTCTGCATTACTACTTCTTTCTTGCAGTGACCTATAATTGGCCTTCTGCTCTACTTATGAGACTTCACCACATGTATAAAAAACATTCTACAATCTTCTCTGAACTTGAGAAGCTATATACACTTGTCTCTCACCTGTTTTACAGTTGATTTCTACTTTGTAGTGAATTCTAGTCGTACTAAAGCTGCTTAAATGTGCTATTTGCTCTATTCTAGCATTGTATGAAACACTTTCCTTACTATATCCTAACATTGTGATGTACTTTCCCTTGACTCTCTAGCTATTCTCTTCAATTCACTGCTATTTTCGCCTTTATTCCTAGTCTTGCTTACAATGTCTTAAACCTGGCTTTCTGTTGCAGGTACCGGACTTACCTACATCGTAGAAACACCTATCTACACTGCTGTCTGAAGTGGAGAAGCAATATACACACTTGTCTCCCAAGTATGTTTTACAGTTTAATGCTACTTTTCAGTGATTTATAGTGGTTTTAAAGAACGGTTTAATGTGCACTTGCTGTATTTCAAGGATTTCGGCAGTGTCTAACATACTTTCTATACTGTAGACTTACATTTTGATGTCTTTCCCACGTGTTCTGTCACAATTCTGTTATATTCATTATTAATGGCTGTGATTTCCTACTGGTTTCTTGCAGTGTCCTATGCTTGGCCTATTGCTCTACTTATGGGACTTCCACAAATGTACAAATAGCTTTGTGCATGCTTCTGTTAACCCTAGAAGCCACATACACTTGTCTGTCAATTGTTTTACTGTTTAATGCTACAATTCAGTGAATTCCAGTGGTGTCAAAGGCTGTTTCAATGTGCACTTTGCTCTATTTAAAGGGTTTTCTGAGGTGTACAAAAACCTTTGTACACCGTAGACTTATATTTTGTAGTCTTTTCACTTGTATTCTCACAATTCTGTTCTATTCACTATTTTTTGCTCTGCATTACTGCTTCTTTCTTCCAGTGACCTATAATTGGCCTTCTGCTCTACTTATGAGACTTCACCACATGTATAAAGAACATTATACAATCTTCTCTGAACTTGAGAAGCTATATACACTTGCCTCTCACCTGTTTTACAGTATATTGCTACTTTGTAGTGAATTCTAGTGGTACTAAAGCTGCTTAAATGTGCTATTTGCTCTATTCTAGGATTGCCCACATTGTATGAAACACTTTCCTTACTATATCCTAACATTGTGATGTACTTTTCCCTTGACTCTCTAGCTATTCTCTTCAATTCACTGCTATTTCGCCTTTATTCCTAGTCTTGCTTACAATATCTTACAAATGGCTTTCTGTTGCAGTTACCGGACTTACCTTCATCTTAGAAACACCTTTCTACACTGCTGTCTGAAGTGGAGAAGCAATATACATACTTGTCTCCCAAGTATGTTTTACAGTTTAATGCAAATTTCAGTGAATTATAGTGGTTTTAAAGACCGGTTTAATGTGCACTTGCTGTATTTCAAGGATTTCTTCAGTGTCTAACATACTTTCTAGACTGTAGACTTACATTTTGATGTCTTTCCCACGTGTTCTCTCACTGCTTTGTTATATTCATTATTATGGGCTCTGATTTGCTACTGGTTTCTTGCCGAGTCACATAATTGGGCCTTTGCTCTACTTATGGACTTCCCCACATGTACAAACAGCTTTGTGCATGCTTCTGTTAACTGGAGAATCTACATACACTTTCTGTCAACTGTTTTACTGTTTAATGCTACATTTCAGTGAATTCCAGTGGTGTCAAAGACTGGTTCAATGTGCACTTTGCTCTATTTAAAGGGGTTTTCTGCAGTGTACAAACACCTTTGTTTACTGTTACTTATATTTTGTAGTCTTTTCCACTTGTATGCTCACAATTCTGTTCTATTCGCTATTGTTTGCTCTGCATTACTACTTCTTTCTTGCAGTGACCTATAATTGGCCTTCTGCTCTACTTATGAGACTTCACCACATGTATAAAAAACATTCTACAATCTTCTCTGAACTTGAGAAGCTATATACACTTGTCTCTCACCTGTTTTACAGTTGATTTCTACTTTGTAGTGAATTCTAGTCGTACTAAAGCTGCTTAAATGTGCTATTTGCTCTATTCTAGCATTGTATGAAACACTTTCCTTACTATATCCTAACATTGTGATGTACTTTCCCTTGACTCTCTAGCTATTCTCTTCAATTCACTGCTATTTTTGCCTTTATTCCTAGTCTTGCTTACAATGTCTTAAACCTGGCTTTCTGTTGCAGTTACCGGATTTACCTACATCGTAGAAACACCTATCTACAGTGCTGTCTGAAGTGGAGAAGCAATATACACACTTGTCTCCCAAGTATGTTTTACAGTTTAATGCTACTTTTCAGTGATTTATAGTGGTTTTAAACAACGGTTTAATGTGCACTTGCTGTTTTCAAGGATTTCGGCAGTGTCTAACATACTTTCTATACTGTAGACTTACATTTTGATGTCTTTCCCACGTGTTCTGTCACAATTCTGTTATATTCATTATTAATGGCTGTGATTTCCTACTGCTTTCTTGCAGTGTCCTATGCTTGGCCTATTGCTCTACTTATGGGACTTCCACAAATGTACAAATAGCTTTGTGCATGCTTCTGTTAACCCTAGAAGCCACATACACTTGTCTGTCAATTGTTTTACTGTTTAATGCTACAATTCAGTGAATTCCAGTGGTGTCAAAGGCTGTTTCAATGTGCACTTTGCTCTATTTAAAGGGTTTTCTGCGGTGTACCAAAACCTTTGTACACCGTAGACATATTTTGTAGTCTTTTCACTTGTATTCTCACAATTCTGTTCTATTCACTGTTGTTTGCTCTGCATTACTACTTCTCTCTTGCAGTGACCTATAATTGGCCTTCTGCTCTACTTATGAGACTTTCCCACATGTATAAAAACACTTTATACTCTCTTCTCTGAACTTGGGAACCTATATACAGTTGCCTCTCATCTGTTTTACAGTATATTGCTACTTTGTAGTGAATTCTAGTGGTACTAAAGCTGCTTAAATGTGCTATTTGCTCTATTCTAGGATTGCCCACATTGTATGAAACACTTTCCTTACTATATCCAATCATTGTGATGTACTTTCCCTTGACACTCTAGCTATTCTCTTCAATTCACTGCTATTTCGCCTTTATTCCTAGTCTTGCTTACAATGTCTTACAACTGGCTTTCTGTTGTAGTTACTGGACTTACCTTCATCGTAGAAGCACCTTTCTACACTGCTGTCTGAAGTGCAGAAGCAATATACACACTTGTCTCCCAAGTATGTTTTACAGTTTAATGCAACTTTTCAGTGAATTATAGTGGTTTTAAAGACCAGTTTAATGTGCACTTGCTGTATTTCAAGGATTTCTTCAGTGTCTAACATACTTTCTAGACTGTAGACTTACATTTTGATGTCTTTCCCACGTGTTCTCTCACTACTTTGTTATATTCATTATTATGGGCTCTGATTTGCTACTGGTTTCTTGCCGAGTCATATAATTGGGCCTTTGCTCTACTTATGGACTTCCCCACATGTACAAACAGCTGTGTGTATGCTTCTGTTAACTGGAGAATCTACATACACTTTCTGTCAACTGTTTTACTGTTTAATGCTACATTTCAGTGAATTCCAGTGGTGTCAAAGACTGTTTCAAAGTGCACTTTGCTCTATTTAAAGGGTTTTCTGCAGTGTACAAACACCTTTGTTTACTGTTACTTATATTTTGTAGTCTTTTCCACTTGTATGCTCACAATTCTGTTCTATTCGCTATTGTTTGCTCTGCATTACTACTTCTTTCTTGCAGTGACCTATAATTTGCCTTCTGCTATACTTATGAAACTTCACCACATGTATAAAGAACATTCTACAATCTTCTCTGAACTTGAGAAGCTATATACACTTGTCTCTCACCTGTTTTACAGTTGATTTCTACTTTGTAGTGAATTCTACTCGTACTAAAGCTGCTTAAATGTGCTATTTGTTCTATTCTAGGATTGTATGAAACACTTTCCTTACTATATCCTAACATTGTGATGTACTTTCCCTTGACTCTCTAGCTATTCTCTTCAATTCACTGCTATTTTTGCCTTTATTCCTAGTCTTGCTTACAATGTCTTAAACCTGGCTTTCTGTTGCAGGTACCGAACTTACCTACATTGTAGAAACACCTATCTACACTGCTGTCTGAAGTGGAGAAGCAATATACACACTTGTCTCCCAAGTATGTTTTACAGTTTAATGCTACTTTTCAGTGAATTATAGTGGTTTTGAACACCGGTTTAATGTGCACTTGCTGTTTTCAAGGATGACCTGTAATTGGCCTTCATGCTCTTACTTATGAGAGACTTTTCCCATATGTACCAAACACTTTATACTCTCTTCTCTGAACTTTTGATGCTATATACACTTGTCTCTCACTTGTTTTTTACAGTTGATTTCTACTCTGTAGTGAATTCTAGTGTTACTAAAACGCTTAAATGTGCTATTTGCTCTATATCTAGGATTGCCCGCATTGTATATGAAACACTTTCCTTAATATATCCTAACATTGTGAT
>JAJQQW010001059.1:0-10835 GCA_025583905.1 Ia io
CCGATTTTGGGCACTGGGAAAAATTTTTTTTTCCCTTTAAAAGGAAATTGGGGGGTTTTTTTGGGAAAAGAATTTTGGGGAAACCCCTGAAAAAATTTATTTTTTTCCCCGAGCTGAAAACAGGAAAGAAATTATTGAGAACAAAATGAAACCAAAATATCAGTTTAAACTAGTGTTCCAAGTAGTGTTTTTTAAAAAGTGCATTTAAAAATGCCGGGGAACCCCCCGGCTAAAATAAAAAACTCTCGGCTCAAAACCCCCCCGACCAGCAGGGTGTTCCCCCCAGAGGGGGCTCTTGAACGCATAATACGTTTTAACCACCGGAAAAAATCTCTACTGAATTTTGGAAAAAACTGAGAAATTTGTATCCAAACCCCCTGTGAAAGGGGAGGAAAACCTTTTCCCCGGTAATAACGTTTTAAAACATTTTGGAATTTGTAAAAAAAACCGTTTAAACAAAAATTTGGAATTCACAAAGAATACTTTCGGCCCCCCTGGGAAGAACGTGACTCCAACACCGGGAAATTTTACAAAAAAATTTCCCCAAAGGTAAAAAATTTTAAGAAAGTGCCTCAAACACTCTAGGGAAAAAGTCAAAAAAGGGCCCTTTAAAATCGTAACGCTTTTTTTTCAGAAAATTTAAATCGTGTTTTAAAGAAGATAAAAAGCGAGTTTGCTACTGGTTACATTTATAGTTCAGGGACAATGAATTGTCCTTTTTGATAGGGGGCTGGTTTGGCCCTTAAAACCCAAATGATGGGCGTCACTAAGGAAAAGGGGGGGCCCCGTAGCGAGGGCCCCCGGGGATCCCAAAGGGGAAAATGATTGGGCCCCGGGGGCCCGCTAGCAGTGGGGGGAAAGTCCTTTGAGGTTAGTTTTTTGGGGTCAAATTTAAAAGGGAAATTTGGGGTTTGGGGGGCTATTTTAGGGTTAGTATAAGAGTTTCGGACTAGGTAGGGTTCCGGGGCCCTTTAGGGCTAGTTTTTTGGGTTTGGGTTGAGGTTTTGGGGCAGGGTTAGGGGCCCGGGTGTAGTAATATTGGGGTTTTAAAAAGAAAGAGCTTTTAAAACCCCTGGGCAAATTTGGGGTGTAGCACTGAGAATTTTTCATCTCCCAAATAGGGAAAAATTTTAATAATTTCTTTTACAAAAACTGGAATATAATTTTCCCAAAGGACTGAAAAAATTTAACGCACAATTTTTGTCACTGAGAAAACTTTTTTCAAACTGCTGGAACCGAGTGTGCACCCGGGTTTAAATTTATTTTTTTCCTCAAAGGGGTTGGGGTTTTTTTGGGGAAAAAAGGGTTGGTGAAACACTGAAACATTCATTTTTTTAGAGCTATAGAACATAAAGAAAGATTGATACAATATGAAATCAAAATGAAAATTAGGGTATTGTTTTCCCAAAATTTTGGGTTTTTTGTGCATTTAAAAATGCCGTATGAAAACCCGTTTAAAATAAAAACTCTCAGAACTCAAAATAAAAGACCAGCGGGATGTCTCTGAGTGGCTTTTTGAACTCTTGTAAAAACGTTTTTTGCACCGGGAAAATCTTTTACGGAAAATTTTAAATACTGAAATTTGTATCCAAAGCGCTGTGAAAGGTAGGGTAACTTTCAAGCGGTAATAACAGTTAAAGTTTCTGGGATATTTTTTAAAAAAAACCCGGGTTTAAAACCCAAAATTTGGGAAATTTACCCAAAGAAGTAAACCCCGAGGGTTTTGGAGAAAATGACTTAAAATGGGGAAATTCCCCCAGCGATAACCTATTAAAAATTTTAAGAAAGGGCCCAAACGGTAGGGAAAACTGAAAAAGGGCCCAAAAATCGTAACGCCTTTTTCAAAGACAGGAAATCGGGTTCAAAGAAGAAAAGAAAGCCGGGTTTTCTACTTTGGGTTTCATTCAAAAAATTCAGGGAAAAAAAGGTTTTTGTTTTTGGGTAGAAGGGTGGTTAAGGCCAAATTTAAAACCCGGGGGAAAGAGGTCACCAAGGGGGAGGGGCCACCCTAGGGGGCCCAATGAAACCCAGGTGATAAGATTTTCCCCGGGGGCCTGCAGGAGTGATGACGTCATCGAGGTTAGTTTGGTGTGAGGGGGGGAAAAATTTGGGGGTTTGGGCTAGGGGTTTGGGTTAGAGATGATTTGGGCTAGGTAGGGGTTTAGGCCAGGTTTGGGGTAGGTTTAAAAGGTTAGATTAGAAAATTAGGGCCCGGGTTTGGTCCTGGTTTTAGTAAATTTGGGGATTCACCAATGAATGAACTTCAATTTATTGGACAAATTGGGGGGTTAAACAAATGAGAATTTCCCTCTCCAACTAGGAAATATTTAAAAAATTTCCCTTTAAAACACTAGGAAAACATATTCCAAAACCCTGAATATCTGAAAAACACAACTTTTTCACTGCAAACTTGGGTTTAAAAAGCTGAGAACCGAGTGTACTCTGTTAACATTTTTTTTTCCCCCTCAAAAGGACTTGGGGTTTTTTGGGAAAAAAATTGGTGAAACACTGAAACATCATTTTTCCCAGACTGTAGAACAGTATGAAAGTTTTTGAGGGCAATAGAAAAACAAAATGTCAGTTAAAATAGTGTTCCAAGTAATGTTTTAATGTGCATTTTCAATGCCATTTTGAAACCCGTGTTTAAAAAAAAAAACTCTCAAGCCAAAAAAAACAGACCATGGGGGGATTTTTCAGAGTTTGGGTCTTGAAAATCTTCAAAACGTTTTTTAAACCCCCGGAACACCCTACTGAATTTTGAAATACCGAGAATTTGTATTTCCAAAAACGCTGTGAAAGGTAGGATAGACTTTTAAAGGGGGGAATAACGGTTTAAAAATGCTGGTATATTTTTTAAAAAACGCTGTTTAAAAACCCAAAATTGGGAATTCACAATGAATGAGCTTGGGCTCTGGAAGAAATGACTCCAACTCGGCAAATTCACAATGATAACCTAGGTTTAAAACTAAAAAGTTCCCCAAACACGGGGGAAATAGGTAAAAAAGGGCCCCTTTTTAATACTGAAACTTTTTGGGTTTCATGACATAAAAACGGTTCAAAGAAATAGAACCTAGTTTGTTTCCCCGGTTCCCATTTATACTTGGGGGGAAAATGAGTTTTTTCTTTTTCCTGAAAGAAGCGGTTGGGCCATTAAACCTGAAATGATGACGCCCACCAAGGGGAAGAGGCCACGTAGGGAAAACCCAAGTGATCCCAGGTGAAAAAGTTTTGGCCGGGGCCCCTGCGGGTTTCATGACATCACGGGGTTTACTTTTTGGTGTTACGGTTAGAGAATTGGGTTGGGGCTGGGGTTGGGGTTGAAAGGGTTCGGGGTAGCTAGGGTTCAGGCTCGGGAAAAGGTTTGGGTTTTGGGGTTTAGATTAAAAGGGTTAGTGACGGGGTTTTAGGGTCACGGTGAATTAATAAAGGGTATTCACAAAAATGAGCTTCAATCACTGAAAAATTTGGAGTGTAGCCCGAAAAATTTTACATCTCCCAACTTGGGAAATATTTAAAATTTTGGCTTGAAAACACTGGGAAAAAACTTTATTCCAATAGCCCTAAAATTTTCTGAGCGCCCAAAATTTTTTGTCAGGGGCCGGAATCTTTTTCCCAAACGGGCTGAAAACCCGGGATGTGAAAACTTTTTAACTTTTAAATTTTTTCCTGTCAAAAGGAGTTGCGTTTTGGGGAAAATGATTGAAAGAAACACTAAAAAATTTCTTTTTCCTAAAGCTGTAAAATTTGTATAAAGTATTGAAAAACAATATAAAATTTAAAAATGTCATTTAGGCTTTTTTTCCCAGAAAGGGGTTTTAAAAGTGCATTTACAATCCCGGTAGACCCCCGTTTTTAAAATAAAAACTCTCAGAGCTAAAAACAACTAAACCAGGGGAGGGGGTCAGAGTGGCTCTTGAACCTTGTAAACTTTTTTAAGCCCCGGAAACACCCTCTACGAATTTTGAAATAAATAAATTTTTTTCCCAAAACGCTGGAAAGGTACAATAACTTTTAAGTGATAATAATAAATTTTAAAAAGTGGTATATTTTTAAAAAAAAGCTGTTGAAACCCCCTTGGATTCCACAATGAAGAGCTTGATTTCACTGGGAAAATGTGACTCCAACTCTGGAAAAATTTACAATGATAACCAAGGTTTTAAAATCTAAAAAAAATGTTTTAACCCTAGGAATAACCTGAACAAAGGGGTTAAAAATCTGTAACACATTTTTCATGACAAAGGAAAAACATTTTAAAAACATAGCCGGTTAGATAAATGGTTCATATTTTAATTCCGGAAAAATGAATAGGCTTTTTGAAAGAACCTGGTTTAAAGGCAAGAAACCGGGAAATGATGACGTCCCCCCCCCCCCCCCCCCCCCCCCCCCCCAAAAAGGGGGGCGTCACGTGGGCCGCCCAAAATCCCCCCAGTGATAAAATTTGGGGCCCGGGGACCTGCGGGGGGGGGATGACCATCGAGTTTAGTGCTTGGGGTTGGGTTAGAGAAAGGGGTTCAGGCTAGGGTTAGGGTTTGGGAAAAGGGGTTTGGGGCTAGCTCGGGGTCAGGGTCAGGTTAGGGGTAAATTTTAGGTTGGGTTTTGAGGGTAGGGTCAGGGGTTTTGGGGCACGGTGTAGTAACATTGGGTTTTTCACAATGAAAAGACTTCAATCACTGCTCAAAATTGGGAGTTTTAAACACTGAGAATTTTCAACTCCAAACTAGGGAAATATTTTAGAAATGTGCTTCACCACTAGCAAAACATTTGGCCAGGGACCTGCTGGGACGTGATGACACATCGAGGGTAGTGCTGGTGTTAGGGTTAGAGTAATTGGCTTTTGGGCCAGGATAACCTTTGCCTTTGTCTTTGCCTTGGCCCTGCCCGTGGCCTTGGCGTTGGCCTTGGGCCTTGGCCCTTTGCCTTGCCTTTGCCTTGCCTGTGCCTTGCCTTTGCCTTGCCTTTGCCTTGCCTTTCAATTTTGCAATACTCCACTCTGATTGGCTATGGCATTAGTGAAGGTTTGGGTCAATTACATGTTTGTCTATCTATTAGTAGAACAAGGAATTATACAGAAGAATTTGTGCCACCTTGGAGGAATAACCAAATATTTATTAAATATGGACGACATTGACGTGATAATACAATGAGAAGAATATGTGTCAGAGCCCTTTTACTGTTTGGCTCAGTGGATCCGAGACTGACTGCAGACTAAAGTGTCCCAGGTCAATTCTGTCAAGGGCATGTAGCTTGGTTGTGGCACACGGGCAAGTAGAAGTTGTGCAGGAGACTGCTGATTTATGTTTGTAACTCTCTACACCTCACTTCCGCTCTTATAATCAATAATACTTATGTTATATATATTTTTTAAAATGAATATCTACAGAAAAAAAGATGCATTTTTTTTTAATTACTTATTGCTTAAGGTAACACATTATTTGTCATCGACACCCACCATAAAGATGACATTATTAAGTAACTTTACTTAATCTCCAATATTCTGAAACATAAATTAAAGCACAAAATAACTTAGAAAAATAAGTTCTCATGCAAATGGAATGGTAAATCCATGAAACTAGGAAATCTGAGAAGACAACAGGGACCGATTAAAAGAGGTCATGAACCATTACCAGACAGATATGGTCAGCATTATGAATTTTGTAATGATGCTTCAGTTTCATGCACACGTCCAAGATGTATGAAACACTATAGTCAACACATGTAGATTTTTTTTTTAATTTTACTCACATTGCAGATTTTTATCAATGGTCCAAGAGAAAACAAATATAAGTTCAGCTATTCTGGAAGAACAGTTTGGTAACTCTTAATATTCAATCCCCCTACTTATGCCCTCTGTGAGAGACCTCATCTCAATGACAGAAAATGTAACAAACAATGAAGAACTTTCACCCAAACCCAAAAGAAAGCCACATCTCTGGACTAAAGACAGACTTTGTCTCCATGTTTTCCCCTGTATGAATCTCTGATGTCGTACGAAAAGTGTCACCATTAAGCAAGAGAAGAGAATTGGGTGAGTGGGCAATGTAACAAGAATCTACGGTTGAACAAAATGGTTGTCCTAGTTATGAATGATACAAAGCCCAACAAGTCCCAGCATCAAAACTACCCCCACACTCCACCAAGTCAAAGGTGCCTCAGGTCTACCCTGTCATGGATAAAGTCATGTTTCTTCTGTGATGCATAAATGATATTTGCCTCTTACCATCCTAGTTGAGAGGGGGTAAATGATGCAAATCCTTAAAAAGATGGATGGTCAGCACTTGGTAGAACAACAAAGCACAAAGGAGATCACAGACAAAAAGACCTATGAGAGTGACATCAGCAAGATGGGCAAGAATCCCCAGAAAAAGATAAGAATCTTTCCCCAAAGTCGAAATGGCATCCATGAAATAAAGCCAACCCACAGGAAATGGGAATAAATACCATGAATTTGGCTCAGTGGATATAGCACAGCCTGCAACTCAAGAGTCCCAGGTTCATTCCGTCAAGGGAATTTACCTTGGTTGCAGGCACAATCCCTATAGGGTGTGTAAGGAGGCAACTGATTGATTTTTTCTCTCTGATCGATTTTCTAACTCTCTCTCCCTCCCTTCCTCTATGTTAAAAACAATAAAATAACCCTAACCGTTTGGCTCAGTGGATAGAGCGTCAGCCTGCAGAAAGAGGGGTCCCAGGTTCGATTCATATAAGCCATGCCCCCCCCCCCCCCTTGGTTGCGGGAACTACCCAGTGGGGTGGTGTGCAGGAAGCAGCTATTTGATGTTTCCTCTCTCATTGATATTTCCTAATTCCTATCCCTCTCCCATACTCTCTGTTAAAAAATCAATCAAATATATTTATCGATAAAATATATTTATTAAAAAAAAAGAGTACCATGAAGACCAGCAGAATACATAACACCCATAAAAGAACAATGAGCATAGAAAGATGACAGGAAACTGGGTGAGCATACGCCACATTTGAGATACTAATGTCAAAAACAAGGGTTAATAATTAACTAGTTAACCTAAATACATAAAGCACCCTAACCCATTTGGCTCAGTGGATAGCGTTGGCCTGCAGACTCAAGTGTCCCAAGTTTGATTCGGTCAAGGGCATGTACTGGTGGTTGTGGCACATCCCCAGATGCAATGCATGGAAGGAATTCTTAAGAAGAGGAAGAAGAAGAAAAACGTAAAGATAAAACTTATGAAACAACAAATACATATCTATCAACAAGTGAATCTAAAAATCAAGTGAATAACTAATCGATGACATAATAATCGGTGAATATAATAGAATAAGGGGCATAGAAAGGGGAGTAGGCTGAAATCCTTTGGGGGGGAAGGGACGTGGGGGTGAGCGTGACAAGACTGGACAAAAATCATACCGTTACGGATGAGGAAGTGGGCGGGGGATGGGCAAGGGCATGATTTGGATGTGGTGGAAACCGTGCAAGGGACTATGTAAGGAAAAAAGAGGACCAACTATAATAGATCTGAACATAAAGATTTTTGTTAAAAGTCCTAGAGCAAATGTAAATAAGACAACATACAAAAGCTTATGCATAACATTTCAGAAATGTAACTCTAAGGGAAATTTTATAGACAAAAAATGCCTACTTTGTCACAAAAGATCTCAAAGAACCGAACATTTCACCTCAGGAAACAGGAAACACAAGAGAAGTAAACCAAAGATTTCAAAGGACAGAAACCATCAATATCAGAACAAAAATGAAAAAGGAGACAAGACGCAAAGAATGGAAAACCTAAAAGGTAATAATATTTAAAAAAAAAATATAAAAATGTGCAAGCCTTAAAGTTACACTAAAGCAAAAATAAAGAAACAAAAACCAAGACTCAAATAAGTAAAAAATAAAATACATGATAGATAAGACATGACACCTGTCACTAAGGATCCACAATGCATCATAAGAGATTGTTGGTATTACCAGATTACATGACCCTCCATAGAGAAATTTGTCAAGATCCCACTGTGAGCTCCTGAAATTAATAAACAAATTCAGAGCCCTGTCCAAGTTGTGGCTCAGGTTGTTGAGCGTGGGTCCCAATGCACCAACATGTGTGTTATGAATCCCCCTATCAGGCACATATAGGGACAACCAATGAGTGCATAGATGGTAGAATAGCACATCAATCCTCTCACTCGCTTTCTTTCTCTGTCTCCCTTCCTGTCTCTAAAATCAATAAAGAGAATGCTGCCCCGTATGTATCACTGATTGAGCAATGACTATGAACTAGGAGGTCAACAAGTGGATTCCTTGTTAGGACACCGCACAGGTTCGAGCTCAATCACCAGTGAGGGACATGCAGGAGGCAGCATGATGAGTGATTCTCTCTCATCATTGATGTTTTTTATCTCACCTCTTCTTCCTCTATGGACAGCGGTTCTCAAGCCTTGGGTCACGACCTCTCACAGGGGTCCGCCTAAGACATCCTGCATATCAAATATTATATTACGATACATAACAGTACAAAAGTTACAGTTATGAAGTAGCAACAAAAACAATTTTATGGTTGGGGTCACTACCACATGATGAACTGGTATTAAAGGGTTGTGGCATTAGACGTTGAGAACTACTGCTCAGGAAACAAAAAATGCATATATTAAATAAATAAATACATAATCCTTTAAAGAATAAATAAATATCCCTAGCCACTGTACTTCACTGATTAAGTGCTGTGCGTCGTGCACTGTGGATGGCTATGGTCTATTCCCAGTCAAGGGTAGGTCTTTAAATTGCAGGTCTGTTCCCTACTCTCAGTAGAGCCACATGTGAGGCAGCCAATGGATGTTTTCTTCTCTCTTCTCTGCCACACTCTCCTAAAAGAACAATAAATGGAAACTTCTCACTATTCGGGTGAAGGATAAAACAAGAATAAAGAATTAAATTCATAAATGACAGGATGCAAAATCAAAACATACAAACAGTTCCATTTCTACACACTAATAATTCAATTCTTGATGGAAAATGAAGAAGGTAATCAATTTTACAATAGCATCCAAACAATAAAACCGCACAGGAATAATTCAAACAAAATGTGAAATATCTCTACATGAGTACTATAAGACAGTGATGAACGGAATGGCAAAAGCACAATCAGTGAAAGACAACCTGTGTTCATGGTTCTGAAAATGAAATATAGAGAGATAGCTATATTACACAAGGCAAATAAGAACAATTAAAATACAAATCCAATACTCCAATGGTATTTTACAAAGAAATTAATAAAAAAAATCTGAAATGGAATCAAAACCCCATTAACAAAAGCAAGCCTGAACGAGGACAAAGCTTGGGCATCACACTTGCCTGACTTCAATTTATTACAAGAGAAAGCAACCAAGCAGTGTGTTGCTGAGAAACACAGATACATATTATAAACAGAACAGAACAGAGAATATAAAAATAAACCGAGCACAAACTTTTAACCCAGGCACATACTTTTAACCCAGGCACATACTTTAACCAGTCACATACTTTTAAGTGACCATTGACAAAGCTGCAAGTCACAGAAGAGAGGAAAGATAGTTTCTTCAAGAATTTCGACACTCCTATGTAAAACAACAACACTAGATACCACTAATAAAATGTAACTCAACTGGCAGGACAGATTAATGTGAGCGCTAAAAACTGAAAATTCCTCAGGAAAACCTTGAGAAAAAGTTTTTGAGATTTGTTCTGACAGGATTTTTCTGAATGTTCATACACCCCAACACCACACAGAAAAAAAAAAAAAATAAATAGAATAATAACAGTCCACACAGCAACAAATAAAGAAAAATACGTCTTCACAAGCACAACACCATAAACATAATGAAATGAAAGAGCAATCTATAGAGAACAGAAGAAAACACCTTGCAAACTATATGAGGAGATACCTGGAAATGTTGTAGGATTCGGTTCTGATCGTACAATAAAGCAACTATGCGAAATAGACACAAAAATTAACACAAATAGTAGCAGTTCCCCGCAATAATGAAGGCATGTTAATACATACTTCAGGCTAATAACAATGCAATGACTCTGCCTCAAAATGCAAAGTCTATATAAATTCATTTAACAAAATATTTACTTGCTAAGCACTAGTAACAAGCATCTAAATAGCTAAAACATGGTGGCACTAGACCTGCTGAATGCTGATTGCCAAAAACGTAGATTTTGTAGAATAGAGGGGTGTGGGGGATTAAATAACTACAAAGCACTATAGCACATGCAAAATAATGTGTTTCCTGTATGGTTGTTAAGCAATTAATATATAACATATATAGTATTCAAAAAGACTATTTAACCAAAAATATAGTTAACAAAACAGGATAAGGATTTCCCGGAAAGATGCGACCGGCAAGAAGGTAGGAGAAGAGAGTGTGGAGTGAGGAACCCATAGAGGAGAGTGTTAGACGTGTAGACGGTGTGGTGTGTGTGTGTGTGTGAGCTAGGGTCAGTTAGATTCTGCGAGGTCTTCCAGGGCTTGCCTAAAACCGGCCAGTCCAGACGGTGAGTCCCCTCGCACAAAGCGGACCACTTCTTGGGTTTCTCGGCGCTGTTGTGGACCAGAGACCACACCATCTTGAGAAACAGAGCTGCCTTAGACTCGGATCCTGTCTTCCTGACCACAAAGCAGACCATCAGCCGACTGGGGACAGAGAACTGCTATCACAGCTTTCAAGAAGGAAGAAACAACAATGAATCCAGACTCCCGGCAGATTCCGTGAGTCAAAGAGCCTCATCCCCCACCCCGCAGGGAGCGCGCACAGATAGCCCAAGAGTAACTGATAGACAACGCCCCTCGCGCAAGCAGCAGAGCATTGTGCAGGGGACG
>JAJQQW010001217.1:0-11035 GCA_025583905.1 Ia io
AAAAAAAAAACAAAAAAAAAAAAAAAAAAAAAAAAAAAAACCAAAAAAAAAAAAAAAACAAAAAAAAAAAAAAAAAAAAAAAAAAAAAAAAAAAAACAAACAAAAAAAAAAAAAAAAAAAAAAAAAAAAAAAAAAAAAAAAAAAAAAAAAAAAAAAAAAAAAAAAAAAAAAAAAAAAAAAAAAAAAAAAAAAAAAAAAAAAAAAAAAACAAAAAAAAAAAAAAAAAAAAAAAAAAAAAAAAAAAAAAAAAAAAAAAAAAAAAAAAAAAAAAAAAAAAAAAAAAAAAAAAAAAAAAAAAAAAAAAAAAAAAAAAAAAAAAAAAAAAAAAAAAAAAAGAAAAAAAAAAAAAAAAAAAAAAAAAAAAAAAAAAACAAAAAAAAAAAAAAAAAAAAAAAAAAAAAAAAAAAAAAAAAAAAAAAAAAAAAAAAAAAAAAAAAAAAAAAAACCCAAAAAAAAAAAAAAAAAAAAAAAAAAAAAAAAAAAAACAAAAAAAAAAAAAAAAAAAAATAACAAAAAAAAAAAAAAAAAAAAAACAAAGAAAAACAAAAAGAAAAAAAAAAAAAAAAAGAAAAACAGAAAAAAAAACAACAAAAAAAAAAAAATAAACAAAAAACACAAAAGAAAAAAAAAAAAACAAAAAAATAGAAAAAAACTGAAAGAAAAAAAAAAAAGAAACAGCTAAAAAAAAACAGACAAAAACAAAACAAAAGACAAAGGAATGAAATAAAAACAAAAAAACAAGAAAACAAAAAAAAAAAAAAACAAGAAAAACAAAAAACTAAAAAAAAAAAAAAAAAAAACAAACACAAACGAGAAGAAAAAAAAAAACAAACAAATCCTAAATCATAATCAAAAACAAAAAAAAATAAAACCAAAATTAAAAAAAACAAAACAAAAGAAAAAAAAAAAAAACCAAAAAAAAAAAAAAAAAAAACACAAAACTAAACAAAAAAAAAAAAAGAAAAAAAAACAATCCACAAAAAAAAAAAAAAATTCACAATAAAAAAAAAAAAAAAAAACACAAAAAAACATTAAAACAACAAAAACAACCTAAAAAAAAAATAAAAACATAAAAAACAAAACAACTAAAATCAAAACCAAAAAAATACAAAACAAAAAAACAAATCAAAAAAACCACAAAAACAAAAAAAACATCAAAAAAACCCCTCACTATAAAATAATCATTTACTTGAACAAAACAAGAAATCCTAGTAAAACAAAAACCCCCAAAACACAATACACCATAAACAAACACACCCAAACCCCAAAACCCAAAAACTACAAACACAATAAAAAACTAAAGAACAAATTAAAAACAACACCCTTTGAAAAAAAAAAAAAACACAAACAAAACAAACACCCTCAAAACCAACCACCAAAAAAACCTTAATCAAAGAAAAACATAAATCTCCTAAAAAGGCTAGAAGTATACACAATCACACCACACTACACAAAAACTAATAAACACTATACCTATCCAACAAACATATATAAACCTTAGACATAAAGTGGACAAAATTCCACTATTCAATCCACATTCACCACAATACAATTACAAAGAAAAAATAGACATCACCAAACCACCATAACAACACATAACAACACATAAAAAACTTACACTTAGTCTAATAACCAAGAAAGTACACACCACCCTACCCACACATCTATACCAAAATAAATAGCTTGCACGAAAAACAGAATAGTAAACTAAAAGGAACAAAAATACATATATTAATAAAACGACTTAACAACACCTCTAAACCACCAACCACAAAATAAATTCCAAAAAAAACACAACAAAAACCCTAACCCCATAAAAACTAAAAACATCAAAAACCCTCTTAATAAACATAACAAACCCCCTAACCCAAGTAAATGACTCCAAAATTATTTCACAACTAGAAAAACAGTACCAAGACCCGGCAAACGACACTAAAAAAAAACAATCATTCACTCACACAAACACACTCACAAAATCAATTATCTAATATAAACTCCTCCATCACTTATTCACGTTCACCCACACATAAAAACGTATTTCATCCAATAAACTTATACAATCACCCGGGACGACCCAATTTACTAACTTCAACTAACAATACTCATGGCAACAACAACTAACTTCTACATCAAACTACAATACAAAAACACAATCACACCTATTAACCCATTGAAGGAGATTAGGCCCACCCCGTACTAGTGCTCACTCCGTCCCACACACCAATCCAAATCTTCTTTTCCATAAAATATAATCAAATCAACGGAATGTAATATACCAGCAATGCGATAGAGAATCTGAATACAAAACATATCCCAAACACCAGTAAGGGAGCATCATCCGAACAACTCTACAATAATAAATTCCAAGTCATTTTTGTACTCATCTACAAAACATATTAAATAAATACAAAAAAATCCAATCAAAAAAAAAACATTTAATCCATAAAATCCACGCAAACCCGCATCATACACAGACATAAACACAACCCCTCCCGCTAGAACTTTATCCACAACCCAATTCAACACTTGCGTTCCGCATGCTCAATCCAATTATGCTTTATTCGACATATAGCCACATCTATAACAATGGCAAAACCAAAATATACCTGGATGTAGACAAGACTACCCTCCACGACATAAATCTGGCTCATTAGCCCATCTCACTCTCAGAATTAACAAACATTCCATAGAACTCCACCCGGACTGAATCAACATTACAGAGCAAATAGACCAAATTAAAAATAAGGACCTACACGTAATCAACCACCACAAAAAACCTGGAGCCGAACCTCACAAGCCACCAACCCCCCAAGCATAACCACCATTCAATGCCATAAACACAGGGTGGCCGTCCGCGTGTGGGAGCCCTCAACCGGCCACGGGTTTCCGGTATCATTTTAAATAAAAAACCATAGCTTTTTAATTAAGTCACACCACCACACTCCCAACCTATTCCATTATGGTTTCCCTACTCAAATATTTACACATCCAGTTTTTTACCACCGAGCCAGTTCGTAATCAAAACACCCCTCCTAAATGACACAATTATTTTTTTCACCACCCCACCACTGCAGACATAATCGCACCCTTCCAAAGGAACCAAGACCAGACCTAGAGTGAAGGTCCAACAGGGTTAGATACAGATCTACCCAGTCAAAATCTGATAGACCACCCAACACATTAACACCCCATATTTCATCCCATAACAGTGGGTGACATTAATATACCTAACCAATTCCAACAGCCAAACCAAATACACAAAACCAAACGTGTACAAACAAACCCCACTCATTCAACCAAATAGTCCCAGGTCAGAAATACCCAAACACAATCAAACCCAACGGGGGAGGATCCTTTTCAGAATCCCCAAACAATAAAATCACTCAAATCTACTCTTTAAAAATCTAACCTCAATCTCCCATTCCAACACATACTCGACCTCTCACCACAAACCATCAAACAAAAAAATAATTCAGGTTGAACCACTATCAGATATTTTATAATGAAACTCTTATTTACACCCCCCCTACCCCCCCATCAAGCTGGGGTCGCCTGGGTGCCATATAATGCCCTCCCCCCCCTACGGTAGTAAGATGGCGGATTTATTCTTTAGGTCACGTATTAGGCATCTTCTAATAGTTAGCTCCGGATGCAGGATTTTTTTAAGCATCCCCGACTCTCTTTTTCTTGATATAAAACCCACCCCCCCAACACTGATGTATGAACCTGCGTAGGTCATTCAATACATGATAGCTCACATTGGAGTAGTAAATACTTTAGATTGCATACTTTCTAATCAGACAAGAAGTGCGGGCGCTCAGATGGATTTACTGGATCACGGTATTGTCTTGTATTTTGTAGGTACGTTCAACTAAAAGAAAACGTTATTTAAACAAGCTATAGCATCTACCCTTCTCGTTGCATCGGTGTCCGGTAGTATCCCTGTTTGCTCCCACTGGGTTTGGTATCTTGTATATACCCAACTTCCTAGTCACCAAACGCGGGGATGTAGTGATAACACCCAGCCGATTCCACACCTTTACCCATTTAGGTTCGATGTAATACGGGGTCGTCGGTCCCGAAACTGTAATCGTGGTTAAAAGAAAAATAACACGGAAACGCATAAATGAAGAAAGAAAATCAATAAAAAAATAGTGAGTTAGGTTGCAACAAACCACTATCTAATCATGTCCACAGCCAGTTTACATGTCAGAGAGGACGAGAGGGCCTCCCCTCTAACTCTCCCCCCCCCCCCTGGGGATGTCCCCCCCCCAATCCGGCATTGCTTTTTGTTTTTGTTGAAGGATTCTCTGTTTACCTCAACCATAGTAAACAAAACCCGTCTAATTCTTCCCCTACACATGGAAATACTTCTTCAGCGAATCGCAGGAATCCCCCCCCTGTTGTTACAAAAGATCCCTGAAGCTACCACTCATTCACCCTAGGATGGAAGAGGGGGCAGATTGGGTTGCAGAGAGGATATGCCAGGACTGTTCGAAGAGGAGAGAAGAGGGGAACTCCTTTGACGATGAGAAGGTAGACACAGAGCAGACGAGATCGGCCCATGTTCTCAGGGGAAAGCAACACCAGAGAGCATAAAGCAATACACTTTAACCAGCAGACCCCATTTTTGCCCCCACCCAGCCCCCCCAGAGACGAGGAGAGAAAGTAGAGAGAAACAGCCCCAAATCTAGACCAGTCAACCCTCGTAACCAGAAGGGACCTTCCTGTACCCCAGAAGACCCCCCCCAGGAGCCCCGCAACACGAAGAGGACCACACTCACCACCTCCTCCACACGCGACCTGAAAGCGCAGAAGAATGCCAGACCAAAACCAGACACCCGAGAGAGCAGGAGGGAGCAGAGAACATGACAGCAGAGACAGCCGACAGAGAGTCTATAAAGAGAAGCCAGACTGGAGAGGAAGAGATAACCGACCTTTCAGCAACACCAACCCAGAGAGATCCTGGTTCAGTGACAACCAAGCGCTCATCCAATACATCAGAAGCCGAGCAGGAGAGAGGAGAGAGAGGGCAACCCCAGAGAGAGTTTAGGGAGGAGGGGGCGACAAAGGCATTGAGGAAGGGAATCTTTTGCTGAGAAAGAGAGAAAGATCTAGCGGGCGGAAGAGTCATGCTGTCAAGAGACGCAGAGAAAGCCCCCCGAGGCGGAACGAGCAGACAGAGATCAAGTTTTTGGACGACAGGAGCAGAAGGACCATGCCCCAGCAAGACTTCCCCCCCACATGAATAGGACCCCAGACGCCATGTGCAGACAGAGAAGCACGACCCAGTTGACAGCGATGACACCAGCTGAGAGCAGAGATCGACACCAAACTAAGAACCCACGAAACAAAAAAACCAGACTACCCAGTTTTTTCACCAAGACCTGCACCAAAAACCACACGATTCTGCACCCCACGTCACCGACCACAGCCACATTTTGAGGAGAAGACGAAGAGAGCAAGAGGGAGTTGGGGAAGGTGTTGAGAGGGGGAGTGAGACGAGCGAGAGATTGTCCTTTTGTTTGTGTGTTCGAAGAGAAGCCCAGCCTTTGACTATTGCAGAGGAAGAAAAGCAGAACCAGCCAAGATGGCAGAGAAAACGCAAGCAGAGCAGGAGAGAAGCCTTGAGCCACGAGTAGAGAAAGTGTCAGCAGAAGAGCACATCCCAAAGAGGAAGAAGCCAGGCCCATCCAGGGCATCCAAGGAACCCATTGTTATGGCGAAGCACCCCATGAGCCAGAGATAGAGGAGACAGAGAGATTAGATCTTAACACAAAGGGGGAACCCAAGAAAGAGAGACAGAGGGATCATCGACCCAGTCAGAAGAGCAACTCCACAGGCATGAGAGCGTACAGATAGCCACTTGAATTAGTATTGTATGCCAGCAGATCTTAACCCAAGATTCTAGAGCCCCCCACAGACCCCCCACTAAGCCCAAATGAGCCCAAGACAGCCCAGGCACCAGCCAGGCATTTTATTACATCATGTGTCCCAGAGTAAGTTTAGGAACCAGATTAGGAGAGAATGGAGCAGCACACTAGCAAGAAGGCATAACATTCCTTTAGACACCCCACATACCTCAAGAGGGAGATGAGTAGGATCAGCACCCCAAACCACAGGAAAATTAAGGTGGAAAGAGGAGAAGGGTCAGACAGCACCCAGAGAAGGTGGGACAGAGACTAGGAGAGAGGGAGAAGATTTGTACTCACTTCTAGAGATGCAGAAAGAGTTTTTTAAGCAGAGGGCTGTTTAGCACGCGGAAGAGCGGAGAAGAGGACTTCTAATTGGAGCCCACAAAGCATGAGTTTGTAGAGGAAGAAAGGGGAAGCGAAATGAGAGAGAGGTTAAGGGAGAGTAATGAGGAAAAGGCAACTAATAAGGAAGAAAGGAGAAGAAAGAAGAGAGCTTTAGGATCAAACAAAATCCAGGGCAGAGGCGCGAGGGGGGGGTTAGCAGTGAGCAAAGCTGAGCGAGATAGAACAGCAGAGCACCCCATTCACCCCATGAGTAGAGAGAGAGAAGGAAGAAGAGAGAGAGAGAAAAGGGATGGAGTGGCACCCAGATGGAAGCCACCAGAAGTACAGACCACAGAAGGACACCAGCAGCAGAGGAGCAGGGCCCAGGAGAGGGATCAAGAACCCACCACGAGCACACCCAAGAGCTTGGGGGGAAGGGGCAGGATGGTAATGAGGAAGAGCCAGAGAGTGGAAGAGTGCATTGAGACCCCCCAGTCCCACCAGCAGAGAAGGGAAGAGAGAAAGAAGAAGAATGTGCCAGATAAGCAGAGATGAGAACTAGGGGTTAGAGAGGTGGGTGACGCGAGACCAAGAGTGAAGTGGGGGACGATGAAGAGAATGAGGGAGAGAAGCGGGCAAAGAAGATACAAGAAACGAGAGAAAGCAGATGAACCCCCCACCCAAAAAACAGAAAGGATGTAGCCCCCAAGGCACCCCACAACAACAGCCAAGAAGGATCCAAGCAGATCCAACGACAAGGAAAACCACGGCCAACCAGACCTCCCCCCACAGGAACCGCAGAGACACCAGGAGATAGATTTGCACCTGACACAGACCCACAGCCCATTTATATGCCCCAGAGCCACAGTTTGGAGAAAAGGTGAGGTATGGGGCCATCCCTCCAGCCTCCCACGGTGAGATCTCGACAAATGAGGAGCCCAGAGAGGGAGCAAGAGAGAGGAGAGTGAGACCCAAGACCCCCCAGCTGCAAACTGACGCAAGAAGGCTGGAAGGCTAAGGGATATCGGCTTGACGATTTTCCCGCAAATCTTCCGAGAGTCCCACTAGACAACACACTGCCGCTGTGAATCAGTCCCGCAGTCAGAACTACAACACCCCTGGAAGCGCACTCCTAACGCATAGACAGCACAACTGAAATCTATCGACATTCTTTTTCTGAAGTCCAGATGGCACACCAAGCACAGCACAAGCAGAGAGAGGGAATTAAACTTTGGTGTTCCCAGTAACCAAATTTTTCCGCCGAAAGGAACAGAAAAGTGGAGACCAGAGTAACATCTATCGGGTAGAAAGCTAGGAATATGATGATTGTAGGACGAGCCAGCTCTAATGCCCCAGGAGTTAAGCCACACGTTGCGCGGACCACTCAAGCCACTAGAAAGAGAAGGGAAGAGCTCAACGTCGACAAACAGACTCTCGGATCAATGTCCAAAGGGAGTTATTGAGCTAATTCCATTTCTCTTTCAAGGTAAGTTCCGTCATACAAGACAAATACCGAGTATCTTGCAAATACCCCAAAACCTAGAGGATTCCAAGGTGTGGAATAAGAGATATTTGGTCTTGATTAAGTTAAGTAAGAATTGGAAAATGTGATGCTTTGAGGCGTGCAGCTGGATTTTTAGCTTTTGCCGCGAGCTTGGTTTCTTCTATCCTTTCCTCTCAGACAACCGGATAAACATCAATGATGAGATAGATAAAACCTCCCTAGGCTGCCTCCCTGTATAGCCTGTAGTAAGATATGATGGACAGCAATACCATCGCCCTGGTCGAGGAGGATGACGTTAAAGAATGGGTATCCTTGGGTGGCTACCACAATTCCAAAACTCTGCCCCAACTGAGACAAACACAGCAGCCACGCTGGAGTAAAAGACCCACAACCACCACCCGCCCCCCTTTGGCCCTCGACTGTAGGCATGATCTGGGAGAAGACTGCAGTGGTATTGCTAGGCAGAGGACAGGCTGGGATGTGGGCTGTGTGCAGGTGTGATGGGGGGGCCACCCAGTGCATATGCCCACCCCCCTTAGATGGGTGTTTACCTCCTACTGTCTCCCGCGACCCACCTGTGTTCGACCACTTTTTTCTATAGTCTTTAATTACTTTATCATTTTATTTCCCAAAAATTCTTCAAACTACTATTGTGTTCGCGTTGGGTGCCAAGCCTCCAATAACCACTGACTAGAAGGGACTGTGGATAAGACAACAGCTACCTCAGGCCCTAGTGACCTGGTGTCGCCCAACAAACTAGGAGGCGCCCATGGATTATATTTATTCTCATTAATATACTATTTTTTCTTTTTCATATTATTCTCTTTCCCCCCCCAATCCACGCTGACCAGCTAATGGCTTGTAGTAGAGTGTGTTGTACCGAGCGTTGTACCACCTTTGTAGGACTTGTTGCCCTGTTACCTTTTCAGGGGAGTGAGGAATCGGAGCCTGCCTTGATGAGGATCAGAGCAGCACTGTACCTGAATGTGATCACTTCGGAAGAACAGTTTGAAACTTGTCTCATCCCTGGGTAAGACCCTCACTCTGGGCTGGTTTCTGGGATTGGCTTTGCATTTCTTATGCCCCTCACTGCCAGGGATGCTCTGTCTGACCTGTGGGGAGCTGGTGAACACATTGCTTGGTTTGTCCAGTTTTCTAGGTTTTATGCTTGGTTGGCAGGTTGGGTTTGAGTGGTTGCATGCTCTTATATCATTTAATATACAACCACACTGCTCTAGGCCAGAAGATTGGTGGGAGGGTTTATGTGGTTGATGGTGTGGCAGGGAGTCTAATGGATTCAACTTGAGTTGTGGAGTAAAAACATGTTATTATTCATGGTTTAGTTCTCTTGTAGTATTTTTTTTAAGTTAGGTGTCTACATCCTTAGTCCTATATTTTTTCTTTTAAATATTTTTTAATTGATTACGGGAGAGGAAAGGGAGGCGAGAGGAGAGAGAGAGGAGAGAGATCATGATAGAGAGAGAATGTATCAGAATGTGGGTTTTCCTTGCATGCCTCACTTTGGGGTTCCAGCACGCACAACCGGGGATGTACCCTAACCATGAACCTAACCGTGGACGGCGACTGGGGTTCACATGGAGGGGATGCTCAACCGCCTGAGCCAAACCCAGACAGGGTTCTTTCTTCAAAATTTTTAAGCATATTTATTTGTATTTGTGGTGTTTTTGAATATGTTGTTCATAGTTGTATAGTTAAATATAACATCTGCTTTGATCGCAGTTATGTTGTATGTGGTGCTTTCCAAACATTGAATTCTTGTTATTATTTACAAGAACTAGTAGGTTCCACTGGCTCGGATTCCAGTAGCGTTGAAAGAAAATTAAATTAGAAGAAACATCTAATATCACTACTACTGGCCCCTTCTCTATAATTTGAAGTGTCCAGAGACGAAAGAAAAATAGTAAAATGTGTATGAAAAATAGTAACAAATTTATTAACAAATAGAAAATACAAGCTATGATATAACAACAAAGACTTACACAAACATGAAATAGATAAAATATTGATGAAAGCAATGACTGATAATTGGATTAAACTTATTCTAATATCTCCCTGTTATTACCACATTAAGAATAAAACCCTTTTTCAGAGTGCTTGACCTAATATCTTTTGTGGATAAAATTATTTACAAACTTTAATTGTCACAAGGCTCTTGGAACTCGAGAGGAAGCAAAATAAACTGACCATGTCCTGAAAAGGGATTTTAGGTAGGAATATTCCTACACTGTCTGGTAGTTTTTCCTTGTGATTTATTAACAGTACATTTTTTTATTTTTTATTTTGTGTTTTATTTTTTATATTTTGTCATTGACACGCTCTTTCTTTCAGCTTTCAGAATGTCAACAAAAATGACCATCTTCATGGTCCACAATGAACAGATTGACATCACAACAACGCGATTGCAACCACTAGCACTTTATATGTATTTCATTGTGAAAGTCAACTTTTTTTTTAATAGATTCCAGAGAGAAAGGGAGGGGAAGAGAGAGAAGCAAATATCAATGTAAGAGAGACAACATCAATTGGTTGCCACCTGCATCTGCCCAACCTAGGGTCGATCAAGGCTGCAACTGAGGACGTGCCCCTTTGACTGGAATTCAATCCAGTACTCTAACCGTCCTCAGGCTGATGTTCCTAATCCAATGAGCCAAACTGGCCATGGCCATCAAGGTTTTAGTTTTAAATTGCCAATGCGTACCCGTTTCGGGATTGGTTTGGGTCGAACGACTTACCGCAGTCACTTATATTCTTTTATAATAAACAGAAAATTCCCATGCTTTTGTGTAACTCCTGTATTTTAGGAAGCCTAGTGTGCATATTTTTTCCATCAGTCCTAATTTTCTACCAATGTTACCCATAAGACATGATTCTCAAATGAATAGGGGGGGGGGGGGGTGATGCAGAACAGTGTTCGCAAACTGTGGCGCTCGCTAAGCCACATGTGGCTCTTTGGCCCCTTTAGTTTTTTAGCAAAAGGCCAGCTTAGGATATCCCATAATTAAAGTTAATAACAATGACCTATCTATATAAGTTTATGTTTAAAAATTTTGGCTCTCAAAAGAAATTTCAAACGATGTACGTTTTTGATATTTGGCTCTGTTGACTAATGAGTTGCACTGACCGCTGATATAAGAAATGATTCAGAACACTGTTGTCGTCTTTGTGCCTTTATTATTGTGTTACATAACATGACTTTCTCTCTGTAATCACAATATTTGCTTTTATTTTGTGATCTTGATCCAATGCACCTATCTTCAATATTTTCCGTATG